>BTHU01000012.1:128656798-128866798 GCA_036184795.1 Tokudaia tokunoshimensis | reverse complement strand
CAGAGGTCAGACTGGCCTCAGAAGCAGCAGGCAGAGAGGCAGGAAAAACAGGGCACACCACATGCTCAGGACAGGAGGTTTCGTCCGCCAGCCTGAGGTCAGAGGGTCCACACAACACAGATCTCCTGCACCAGCAGGACAAACCCTTGAAGCCTGGGCCATGACCAAGGCCTGGCTACAGGCTAAACATAGGGACTCCCAGCCCTCGGCTGGCCGGCAGGGGATGCAGGGATGGGCATGCGGGCAGCCCATCCAGGATACATCCACTTGTGCATCGCCCGCCCCAGCCCAGGGACACAGACGCGAGGACGCCCTCCTTGCAGAGGTCGGCTCTTACCTTCCTCGCCGGTGTCCGCCCCCGGTCCGGCTCTATAGCAGACTGACAGGGCTACATAACAGACAGACAGCGCCCAGATGGCAGGTTAGGGCCAGTGCCAGCGCTTGCTCCCTGCCCAGGGCCCGGACCGAGGAGACATGGGGGCCACAGGCCTCCCAGTAGAGGACAAATACCACCCAGCCAAAGACCACCTATGTCCCCTAACTGCTCCAGATTCAGGCTGCCCTCCCACCTGAAACCCACCCCTCTTCCAATTACTGCCTGAGACACCCCCCCCCCCCCCCGTGTGTGCAGCTTCTGTCTGCCCCTGACAGACTGCTCATACACACTGCACCAATCAGGAGCTAGCTCCTCCCTAAAAGGCAAGTACAGGAGTCCAGGCGTCCAGACAAGACTGCCCAGACATGGGCAAGAGAACAGCAGCAGGCCAGCAGAGAGGAGGTTGACTCCGGGAGAAGTGCAGGGTATACCTATGTCATAGCAGCACTTTAGCACCGCGGCCACTGCCCACTACCCGGAATCAACAAAATGTTCCTTAGCCACGTCTAGATCCCCTGTACACTGTGCACTCTGACAGCCCAGCAGGGTGGCTGCTCTCTGCTGCCCCCTTGTGGTGACTGCAGAGCACTATGGTACTTTGGGAAGGATATCCCTAGCCTCAGGCATCTTAGATGGAGGCCAGGGATGTAGATCTGATTTCAGCATGACTGGGTCCCAGAAGCTTGGGGCATCTCTACTAAGCTATTTTCCTCATAAACATGAGGCAGGCAGGTCTGTCCAGAGCAGCTCCTGCCCAGTAGCCAGGAGCTATGTGCACACATCATCTAGAGCCTAAGATATCATAATTACACGAGGCCCAGCCATCAACCACTCAGAGGTCAGCTTTTGGGTATGTCCACTCTGTATTACACATCTAGGGGACCTTAGCTATGCCCCACCCCCAGATAAAGGGACCTGTGGGCTGTATCAATGTCAGATCCCCAGGTACAGTTCCCCCACCAACCCTTACACAGGCAGTAAGTGGTCCCAGGATACCCTCATCTCTTTTGGGCCTGCAGGACCAGACCGAATCATAGCTATATGCCTAATAGCCCCTGGCTCTAGCTCTCCCTAGAGACCTTTCAAAGGGCCAATCCTGAAGGCAGATGGGACAGCCCCAACCCACACCCCATCTCAGGGCACCTTTAGCCACACTCTGCTAAGCTCTGTCCTTGCTCTGGAGGTACCACATAGAGGACAGGCCACAGTGCCCTCTGTGGGCATCTGGAAGGGGCTCCTGCTTTACGTGCACCACGGGGCTTCAGTGTCAGCTGTTCCATCTGAGGGCAGTGCTTCGGTTGGACACCCTGGCAGGTCACCAACTGGGAGCCAAGAAGCAGGATCCTCTCAGAGCCTCTGGCTCCCATGTGATGGAGCCCTACTGTGCAATCAGCTGTGTGTGCCTTGGATATAGGAGCCGTATGTAAGCACGAGGCAGCGCCAGGGAAAGGGGCGCTCACTAATCCCAAGGCAGGCCAAGAGGAGCCAGCCTGCAAACCCTGGCAGCCCTGCCTGCCTGCCTGCCTGCCTGCCTTGTTGGCTTAATGAGGCTCTCAGGAGGCCTGGCCAGAGCCGCTCTGCGCAGTTTCTCGAGAAGCTCGCACAGGGTGAGGTCCTGGGTCTGGGAGGCCCTCCACCCTGAGGTGATTTGCCTTGGGTTCCTCAAGTCTTCATAGCACATCCGCTCCTCCCCGGACACAGCAGCACCTCCGAGGCATCTAGACAGCAGTGAGGTACTGACCATGCACTGGTTCCTAAAGCAGGCCAAGGCCCTTCCAGCAGACTACCCCTTCCACTGTACTGGACACAAGATGGCCCCGACGTTACTGGAGACTTGGGACCCACACCTACTGGGCTACAATTGGGTCATTATGTCAAACATTCATGGAGCACGGAGCAGGAACATTGAGCACATGCTACTAGAGGCCAGAGTATGTACTTTGGGGTCAGAGGTCAAAGAGCCCAACTTTGTATCCAAAAGCAGTCCTGAACACAGACCCGAAGATGGGAGCTGCATTTTCATTTTGGAAATAAAATGAAAGGCTTGCAAAGCTGTGCTAGTGCGAGTCCCCCAGGGCTGCCTATAGGATGACAGGGACTTCACCAGAAAGCCAACCCTACTCCAAAGCCAGCTCTGGTCCTTCTCGCCCCTCCCTAACCCCGTCCCAGAGCTGGGGAGGACAGTCAGTTCTGGACACCTGCCTCTCAAGCACTCCTGCTTAGGGTAGGTTGACTGGCTGCCACCACAAAGAGATGCTGGCTTCTGCAACCCTACCCCCGCCTGTTAGGAATGGGGACGATCGACATGCATGTGTGTGCACGCGTGTGCTATATGCCTGGCTCTTGAGCCCTTCAAGCTACGAAGTGTCAGAGCCGCTTCTCACTGAATTCTTGATGGAAAGTTACCCTGGTGGACAGTTGAGGCAACTCTGCTCCTCACCCGCTCAGACAGCACCCACAGTGACCACAGCCTCACGGTCCTCGGGCTCAGGAGGAACCCCCAGGCGAGCAGAAGTGCACGGCCCCTGGGGACGTCCCCAGGCCGAGCACCCAGGGCTCAGCAGTTGTCCAACACCCACACAGCCCCGCTCGTTATGTGCCCAAGCACAGGAAACTCCTCAGGCCTATGGGGGTCTGCTTCCGGGAGAGATCAGACCCTAAGCAGGAGTGTCCAGGGGGCAAAGTGCCCTGGCTTATCAGGCTTGGGCTTGAGTTACCCTGAGTAAGAAGAAAGGTTTTTATTTCTGAAAACACTGAGGGGACAGTGGACATCTTCCAGTAACATGAAAACCAACTGTCTCGAGGGCCAGGCAGTGACCACGCCTCTGCTCTAGGCCAGCACCTTCCTTACCCTCTGCCCTAGGGGCTCGAGCCAAGGGCCAGGCCACCAACATCCCGGGCTCACCATAACTGTAAGCATAGGACAATGGCAAGAAGCACAAAGAGGGATGTTTCACGCTAGCCCATGGGTAAACACGACCCGAGAGGGACTTAGGACAGAGCTGTAAAGGTTCACCAGCAGCGATCAGCTACGCAGGGAAAGCCGGCCCGCAGAATGGCCTGTAAATCCAGGGCGCAAGAGCAGGCACTGAAGGGGACAGGTGTTGTCACCCCAGGGGAAAGGGTGACACTCACTTGCATGCTTGTCAGCCAGTGCGATTAGGCTGCTGGAAATGTCCCGCCTTCTGTAGAAACACACCACCTTGGCCTCCACATTCCCGTTGGCTGTCTGTAACAGCAAGAGAGTTAGCTCATCAATGTAAGCTCCCAAGAGGGCCTTCGAGATAGGACCCACTCCCCCAACCAAGGCCCCAGAAACATTTAGAAGAAAATGACAAATCTCCCATGCCTGAGTCCAGGTGTAGGGCCCCAAGGAGTGAGCCCCATACCTGACACACCCACAGGCAGCTAAGTGTGAGCCAAAGGGAATACGCACTGGACTAGACACAGGCTCCCACCACCCAGTAACCTGGGCCCACAGGTTCTACATTGCCTGCCAGAGGCCCCACCAAGACTGGCCCTAAGGCAGTAGAGGTCCTGCTTGCTTTACCAGAAATCCTAAGGACAGCCCGACACAGACTACAGCTACCCTCCTTCCCTTCTACCTCAGGCTCTAAGAGTCCCCTCCCTAGGGCAGCCAGCAGTGGAGACCCATGTCACCAACAGCAACACCAAGTGGAGACCTCAACTGTGTGCCTCAGCCTGAACTCCTGGGACAAGCTGCATGCTGGCACTAGCAGAGAATATTATACAACTTGTCAGGGTTCACATAAATGCTAAATAATGCAAGGCATGCCTATACTCCCAGTGAGATTTGAGAGGCAGGAGCAGACAGATCTCTCTGTGTGTTCAAGACCATACTGGTCTATATAGTGAATTCCAGGCAAGTCAGGACTACACCATGAAACCCTGTCTAAAAACTAATAATAATAAAATAATAATGTTGCGATTATGCAAGGTTATATAACCCTGACTAGTTTTCCCACCTTGAGTGGAGAATACATAAATTCTGTTCTACGCATGGTATCTGTCTTTCCGTCCTTTCTACCCCCCGCTCACTCACTCACTCTGGCACGTCTGTGGACACCCAGAGTACTCATCCAACAGGAGGCTATCCTTCCTGTGCTCAGACATCCTTCTATGGCTGCTGGGATCTCCCTGGGTGGCTCCTGCCTGTGAGATCTCACCATGGTGAAGCTTCACACAGTAAGTCCTCAATGACAACAGCCCCCACGCAAACAAAGCCTCGTGGGTCCAGCCTTCCACAGGTTCTGACAGTACTGTGGGCCAGCACTCGCTCCTCACAGCCCAATACCGTTTATACATTTCCTCAATACAGTATTTTAGTGTTCTTCCACATTTACACTCTTGTCTTTATTTCTCTTCCTGTTGCTGTGGCTAAGTTAGTTGACAGAAGCAACTTAAGGGAGAAAAGGACTCAGTCGGCTCATAGTTCCATGTTACAGTCCATGGTGGCTCTAGACGCTTGACACAGCCAGTCACGGTCAGGAAGCAGAGTGATGCTTGTCACTGCAGTTCAGCTCTGTCTCCATTCACACAGTCCAGGATCCCAGGAAGGGAATGGTGCAGCCAGCAGGGGGCAGGTCTTCTCACTTTAACATAATCAGGATAAGCCTCACGGGTGTGCCCAGTGGCCGCCTTGCATGTGATTCTAGATTCTGTCAAGTTGACAATACTAGTCACCACCCTTCTATCTCTCTGAATAACAAGACACGTCCCAGGAGACCCTCTGTTCAGTCCTCGAGTCACGCCTACCTGTTGGCAGGTTTTAAGTGGGCGTTGGGCTTTGGGACAACGTCCGACTTTCCTGACCCAGTCTCTGTACTCCCGTCCTACTTCCTAGAAAGGATGTTCAGCTGTCCTCATCCTCCCTTTCCGCTCACGCATACCTGAGAGCCTCTCACTGAGCTCTGGCACAGCGCATGCTCAGTTCTGTCTCCTCCCCTGGAGGCTCCCTTCCCTCCATTCTCACCTCTGCATCAATCTGCCTTCTCTGACATCTCATCCTGTCGCCCACAGAGGGCGTCATAAAGCTGAAAAGCTGAGTCCAGGGTGTTGTCACGGTGTCATCGATCACTGGGTGTGGGGTAAGGACCAAGTCTGCTCAACTGTGTGTATCCATTCCCAGGAGATGCTCCTTGTCACACTCCTGAACCCACCAGGAGGGAATTACCTGAACTGCACAGTGCCTACTCTTCTAGCCTAGGGTAGGTAGGGCTGTGGCCAGTCAAGTTCCAAGCTGTTCTGAGTTTGGTCAACTGCCATGGTGGAAATTGTACTTCCTCCTCCACATAACCTGGGTGAGCACCGAGCTTCCCACCCTGTGCCTGTATATACAGCTTTGGTGTTCCTTTCCTAAATTCTAGGCGTGAGGGTCTGTGTTCTGCCGTCAGCACTAGCTTGAAGACTGTGGCACTGGAATCCAGGAGTTTCTCATCACTAGAGATAGTTGTCTTTGTTCTGTAGCAGGGTCTTGAATGTTGAACGTGCTGGCTGTGGCTGGCATTCAGGGATATCAGGCAAGTCTTACAGCTTCGTTAATCTCGAGTTGAAAGGGAAACCTAGAGCCCCTCACACAGACTGGAGAGCCAAGCAAGCCACTATAGAGGTCCAAGGCCAAGGTCAAAACACAAGCCCAGACAGGCGCCCCACCCTGCCACAGAGGTCTGACACGGAGACAGCAAGGCTGTCTACAACTGGGCCTGCCAGCCTGGCTCACAATTCCCCATCATCTGACGTCCTCTGCACTTGGCTTTGAGGTAGGCAAGGCTTATGCCAGATTGTCAATCAAAACGATGGAGTTGACACTGCTACATATGCTGAGCCAAGGGACATCCACTAGCTGCCGCTCACTGCAGGGCGCGGGGGACACGGGCACACAGGCTCGGCCGCTCGCTGCAGTTGGGATGCTCCTCTACAAGCCTGTTTGCTCACGTCCGAGTTTCTGCAACTGAAATGTGTGAACAAGACCTACTGCTCAAGCTGAGAGCTCGGCCACTCAACCTACTGCTCTGCCTACTGCCAACTGTGACCAGGGCCACCCATGGTGCCAGGAAGTAAACACTAGTGCCCACCTATATGCCATGACAGGCCTCAGGCCTCGAGAAACCCCCAGCATGCTCTGACTCTCCAGGTGCATTCACACAAACACTCCTTGTCCCCAGTCCAGTAGCAGCTGCTGCAGCTGTAGCATAAGGCCTCAGACAGCATAGCCTGAGCTACATGGACCCCAAGGAGCTGGTAAGGCCAACCCCTAGAATCTGGGGCCACATCTATGCTTTCATTAAGAGCCACCTGCAGGGTCCAGTCAGGCTCACTAGGGCCACCTGTGGGGTAACATCCTCCCTGTACCATTTGATCCCAAGAATCTAAGGTCTAAGAAAGCAGCTCCTCTCACTGGTCTGTGGCACTCAAGAAGGCTCCAGAAACCTCAGGACCACCCAAGTCTGACAAGAATGAGCAGGTTTTAGGGACACAGGTCTGGGGAATCTGTCATGTCATCTGCCTGGCCCTGGAGGAAACAGAGCAGGCACATGCTTGCCTAGCCCAGAATCCTAGCAAAGTCTCCAATCATGTGTTAGCTGTAGAGCCGAGTGGGTCAGCTACATTCGAGGCTCATGGCAGGGAATTGGCCAGGAGCTCCTAGCAACCCAGAGGAACAAGAAGGTTCTTAGCGTCTAGGCACGCTTTGACTTGGCTGGCCTGACCCCACCCCACTCCCCAAGCACAGAATGGAATACAGCCAAGTTTTCGAAAACTATACATCAGTTTTTCCATCCTTTTAGCCTCCACCCTAGGTGGCATGTAGATACCCTTGGGGTTCCAGTAATGGAACAACTATATCCCCAGACCAAGGATTAAGTGTCTGCCAAGGATGCCCAACATCCCAGAAAACACAGGCCATGGTAGAGGAAGCTACTGGGGTAAGAGACCAACAGAACCCCTAGTATACAAACAGTGCATGTGCCCTCCAGGCTCTACCGGACAGAGCAGATGACTGCAATGTACATTGTAGTCCTGTGGCCAAGAAGCCACCTAGGCTAATAAGAATGGGAGGAAGAGGAGGAGGAAGAAGAAGAGGAAGAGGAGAAGGAGGAGGAGGAAGAGGAGGAAGAGGAGGAGGAGGAGGAAGAAGAGGAGGAGGAAGAGGAGGAGGAGGAGGGGGGGAGGAGGAGGAGGAAGAGGAGGAGGAGGAAGAGGAGGAGGAAGAGAAGGAGGATGAGGAGGAGGAGGGGGAGGAGGAGGAAGAGGAGGATGAGGAGGAGGAGGAGGAGGAAGAGGAGGAGGAGAAAGAGGAGGAAGGGGAGGAAGAAGAGGAGAAGGAAGAGGAGGAAGAGGAGGAGGAGGAGGGGGAGGAGGAGGGGGAGGAGGGGGAGGAGGAGGAGGGGGAGGAGGGGGAGGAGGGGAGGAGGGGGAGGAGGAGGAGGAAGAGGGAGCGCATACAGGGAGAACTAGTAGCGCTGAAGGCCACTGACTGCCCTTGGTCTGTGACTAGCATCCTCTGAGTCCTGGGTGTGTCCTCAGGTCCATGAGGGCACCTGTCTCAGACAGACCCTGCCCCTGTCCAGAGGCAGGGAGAACTGACTCGACCTTAAGGCCACCTTAAGCTCGTCCTCAAGAAGCCCAGGCTAGATGGAGTTAAAAGCACTTCCCGAGGATGTCGGTTCAATTCCCAGCATCCACATGCCAGTTCACAGTTATCTGTAACTCCATTCAGTTCCAGGGCTCCAACACCCTCTTCTGGCCTCCTCAGGCACCCACATGGTGCACAGACATACTGTAGAAAAAACACCCATACATATAAAACAATACAATGTTTTAAAAAAGTCTAGACATGGCCCCCAAGAGGTCACAGGGACCGACTCCCAGTCTCTCCTGGAGGGACATCCAAATCTAGGTAGAAAGACCCTGACCACCCACAACAGGGCAGGTCCCGACTGATCCCCCCAAAGGGCCAGGCAGTAGCATCACTGTGTTGAGCTCTTACCTTGTTAAGTTCTTCAATCCGCCGGATCAGGTATGGGTTGCTGGAGGAGTTCTCAAAGTAGACATAGTCTGCAAACAGAGATTTGCATATATGTGTTTTGCATAAACACACAGCACCAAGTTTCTAAGTCATTCCTACCATTTTTAAGACACTCCACCCCCAAAGGGCTGGAGACATGGTTCAGTGGTTAAGAGCACTGGCTGCTCTTCCAGAGGTCCTGAGTTCAATCTCCATCAACCACATGGTGGCTCACAACCATGTGATCTGGTGTCCTCTTCTGGCATGGTGGTGTACATGCAGATAGAGCACTCATACATTGAATAAATAAATAAATAAATAAATCTTAAAAAAAAGACCCCCCCCCAAAGAATTGGTTGGGAGCCTCAAGCAGACCCTCGGCAGACCCTATACCACCAGAGCAGTAGACAGACAGAGCCCAGAGAGGGCTCCGAGGCCAGACCACAGCTGTTGAGGGGCTAGGGAAAGGCTGCCTGAGAGGGGCCTGCAGCCCACAAACATCCAATATCGACAGCCTTTAGGAGCACGAGCCTTAGTGGGAAGGCTGAGGGGACTGACTGCAGCTTCCCTCATAAAATCCAACTACAGAACTACCTACCCTGAGGCCCTGCTCAAAGCCACTAGGCACCTTTCCAAGTAGCTGCTGCATGAACAGTGTCCACCCTTCACCACCAGAGACCAGTGCAGCCCAGGACATGGCCCAGCCTCTTCCAAAACAGAACCAGCAACTACACAGAACACAGGACACATAGCAACAGGGCAGCCACCTCTGAACCACAAGATGGCTATAGGGCCTCAGGGCCTAGGGGAGCAAAATCCTGGGGGTGCCACCATGACCCTACAAGGTCCCCCGGGACTGTCAGGTCAGCATAAACTTTAACATGAACACTTTTGAAAGCTGGCAGGCTCAGTCTGGACAGCTCGGATCGCCCCACTACCACAAGGCTGCGGGAGCCCCGGTGCAGAGAGCAGGACAGATTATCACTGTCAGGCTGGAACTCCTTGGCACTGAAGTCCTCCTTGACCAGGCTGACTAGAAGGCTCCTCCTGTGGAAAGAGGCCCTGGAGAGTCAGCAACTGCAGCTCCCGGCTCCCTCTCAGGATCACTCTTGCAGGCACAGGCCTGTCACCACATTGCTCCCTGAGCCTGCGCTAACTACCAACAGGTCAACCACATCCTTACAAGTCCAACAGCTAGTGCGCAGAAGGGTGAAGGGTTCCCAAGAAGCAAAGGGTGCAGGATTGGAGGAAATCTCTGGGCCCTCTTGGAACACCCTGTGAAAACAACCTGATGAATTTCACCAATCTGGATAATTTCTTAATAAAACTAGCTTTTAAAAAAGGTGTCCACAATCTAAGATTTCATGTTTACAAATCATAGCAAATTAACCCTAAACCCCAAGTTATTAATACTTGCCAAAAACTGGAATAAAATCAAATGTCTACCAAGTAAAGAACAGGTGAAAAAAGCAGGGGTCCCAGGGGTGACGCGAGAAGCAGGGGTCCCAGGGGTGACGCGAGGAGCAGGGGTCCCAGGGGTGACGCGAGGAGCAGGGGTCCCAGGGGTGACGCGAGGAGCAGGGGTCCCAGGGGTGACGCGAGGAGCAGGGGTCCCAGGGGTGACGCGAGGAGCAGGGGTCCCAGGGGTGACGCGAGGAGCAGGGGTCCCAGGGGTGACACGAGGAGCAGGCCCTGAGACAGTTCCTCTCAGGGCAAGCAGACATCCCACAGCAGGGAGTGGACAGTGGTGTAGGAAGGGGGTGGACCCCGACAGGACACGCTCGGGGGCAGCAGCGGCCCGACATGGCTCTTCTAAACCTCAGGGTACCTGCCCGACAAATGAAGTGTGCTGACCACACGTTACACTCTAGCATGAAGAAAACAAATCGCCCGCCACGACCGGAGGAACATCCCAGGTCCAGGGCTGGGAGGAGGGAGGATGACAGAGGCCATTACTCCATCTTGTGCCAGTCACTCAACAATTCTGCCGAAACAAACCAACTGCCTAGAACACAGACCAGGACAGCTAGCTCAGGAGCTGAGAGCCTCCTGCACCTGTGGAAGGCAGTGACGCACGTCCCCACGATGGCAGCTCAGACATACACACACACAATGATAAGATCTGTATGATAAAAGTACAAACAGTAGGTGGGCTGGAGGGATGGCTCGGCAGTTAATAGATTAATGCGTACTGCTCCCAAACCCACAGGGACAAATAAATGCCTTAATTCCAGCCCAAGGCTAAGACGCCCTCTTCTGGCCTCCACGGGTACTTGCGCTCATGCACAAACCCACACAGACTCACGTTTACACGGGTCCTGTAAGAGGTGTCCGTGTCCTACACTACAACAGAGAGAGACGGACACATTTCTGCAGATCCAGACGGTAGAATGTAGGCAGGCAAGGCCTGGGCTGAGCAAAACTTCCGAATGTCTTATTGAAATTAAAATTTTAAAAAAATGTCCAAATGGATCAATGAGAAAACAAGTGGTTTCGTGGGTGACAACACTTAGGGTCACCGCTCTGCTCAAGCTCTCGACGAGGTGGCAAGAGCAAGGTCTGTGCGCAGACGCACATCTGGACAGACGCAGATGCTGCGGGGCTGGTTGTGCTTCCTGTGGACCCGTTCTCCAACATGTCCAAAGCCAGCGCTCTCCCCGCCAGCCAGGCTGTCCCCTTCCCAGGCTCTGGCCAAGGCAAACCATCGTTGGTACCAACATGGACTAAAAGTCCAGGCTGAGGCTACATGGTTATCGATCTGACTCCTGAGGGACAGAAACTGAGAGTGGTCACCCATGGACATGTGGCCACCGTCCACTAACAGTCCTGGTTCCAAGGCCCATCTCCATGTGTGTCCCCAGTCATTAGTATCCAATACTGGCCTTGGCTATTGTGACACACCCTTCTATCCAAGGAGCAAGTAACTGAGTTTAACAGCACTGTAGTCTCGTGAGTATTTTTGCAAAGGACTGGTCCTGAGGGCCAAGTAACGCCTCCACGCCTCATGGCAAGGACTATATAGCGCAGCCCAACCTCTCTGGGGCTGCTGAGGTGAACTCCTGGCGCGGACACGAGCTTCTGCCAGAGAGGAAGTATTTCTGCTCAGAACTCCAATGTTATTTCTCCCCAGTAAGAGTGAACTTAACACAGTGTAAGCATCGCAAACAAATGGTGTGCACGCGGCCTTGAGCGGGAGTACTCCACAATGAACTAAGCATTACCAAGCATGAAGCAAGAATTAAGTCTACGCCATTCACTGCTTTAATGATGGTGACTGTACGTGGTCTGTCTTGTTTTGGGAATCTTCCGTTCTGGTCCAAGAGCACTGGGCTGAGCTGCACTCGGGGTCAGATGACAATGTCCACAGACTCGTGGCCAGCCAAGGCCCTGCAGTCAGAAGCTGCCTGTGGCACTGGCTCAGTGAGGTGTGGCTGCCTTTCTGGGTCTTGATTTTTTTTCATTTGTCCAGGCGCCGCCCACTTCCGCCCCATGCACTGTCACTCATCTCAGCAGACTCCCCTCCGGTTCACACCTCCCGTTCGCTCCCAACTTCTCCCAGCTCTCAGAGCCTCAGAGGCTCAGAGCGCCAGCTAAGTGCACTGCTCCCCACCCCTCATTTTCTGAGGAGGCTCCCTTGGTAGGAGATTCTCTCTCCTCCCACACAGCGATGGAGTCCTGGGTATCGGGCCAGACTTTACCATCTGAGGTCATCAATGACTGGTGGCATTATCTGCCACTGTCTTAGAACCACAACCAAGTCTCTAATTCACACTACAGGTATATCCACAGCACACACCTGGGCTCACAATAGTAAGGCCACTGTGTCCACAGGACCTGCTGTGTCAAGCACACACAACCGCAAGAGCTACTGCGGCACTGTTGACAGAGGAAATGCACATCTGGTCTCCAGCCGCACTTCCTGGCGCATGGCACCTAAAGTCTTGGGCCCTTCAGAGAGAAGAGTGCCTTCTGCATGTGCAATTATGTGATATGGGAGCCTCCACGGGCCCACGCACAGAGAGACTTGGTCACAGCTTGGCAGTGCCTTTCCTCTTTTGTGCTTGTAATGCTCCAAGCCACCGTAAAATGCCCAGTTCTGCGACATCTTACATTTCTACCCAAATGCTTTGCTGTGTCTCAACAGCAACACAACTGACAGACTGAAACCTCAGAGACTGTTAGCCAAGATAAACTTTCCTCCTTATAAATTGATAGTTTCAAACTGTGACAGCAGTAAAAAGCTGACTAACATAGGATACCGTAGACGGTCATAGCGGAGGCTCCCTGCTGCCCACCCGTGAGACGGTTATACCAGCCTCCCCCCCCCCCCACACAGACCTGTTGCCAGACACAGAGCTAACCACCGAAAGACCAGGCAGGATCAGGGCTTGGGACTTCCAGCTCTCCGTCTGTGTGCTTGTGTCCTTTGTAATGGGGCAGCAAACATGGCGTGTTTACCCCTACAGGCTGTTCCGGCAGATTAATCAAACCTCAAGAGAGCCATGGGAGCCTTGACCCAAAGTTCTCAGTCAGGAGCACAGGCTAGCCTGTGAAGTGTGGGCATCTGACAGAGCTGACCCCCAGCTACAGGTCTGTGTGGTCTGCCATTGTGACAGCCCCATACCGCCATGTTTGATGGCAAAGCCACAGTGCTCTGTGCTGTGCCCAGGGAGGACAAGTTCCTTGTTATAGCTCAGAATCAGCCACACTTTAGCTTCCGTGGCCACGTTCCAATAAAACTTTATTTATGGGTAAAGCAATTTGAATTTCATATAATCTCATGTCATAAAGTATTCTTGTGATTTTTTTCCCCCTCAACCACATAAAAATGTAAACGCCATTCTTAGCTTGTGAGTCACACAAACCTAGCAGTGCAGTTTGCCAATGCAATTTGCCAGTCTCCAAGAGGCCCTGCCATCAGCCAGGGTCATCCAAATCTCACTAACTTGTTTGCTTTGTAGAAATCAACAAGCCAGGGCCAGCAACTAAGAACACTTGCAGCTAGACCTGACGACCTGACCTCCGTTTCCCAGAACCCAGATGATCAAAGGAAAGAACAGGCTCCCCTAAGTTGTCCACGTGTGCTTTGGCACACATGCACATCCCACAACACACACACACACACACACACACACACACACACACTCTCTCTCTCTCTCTCTCACACACACACACACACACACACACACACAGGCCTGTGTTTTACATAAATAAATGTAAAATACTACACATTTAAAAAAATCAGCAGTCTGGGCAGTAGTGGAACGCATCTTTAATCCCAGCACTCGGGAGGCAGAGGCAGGCAGATCTCTATGAGTCTAAGGTTCGCCTGGTCTACACAGAGAGTTTTAAGACAGTAAGGGCTACACAGAGAAACCCTGTCTCGGAAAAACCAAAACCAAACCAAACCAATCAACCAACCAACCAACCAAACAAGAGCCAGGCTTAGGGACACACGGCTTTAATCCCAGTGCTCCTGAGGCAGAGGCAGGTGGATCTCTGTGAGGTTGAGGCCAGCCTTGTCTACAGAGTGAATTCCAGGGCAGCCAGAGTTACACAGAGAGAAATAAAACAAACAAAGCCCAAACAAGGCAACACTCGACTTTGACAGGGAAGCCAGGAACTAGGACAGAGGGCACTGTTCTGTAAAGGAGCAAAGCCGGAGGGAGGACTCACGCCGGCTGACTTCCAACACAGGCCGAGACTCGCACTGACAACTGTCCAGTCGACTGACGAACACCAACATCCCACACGCTGTCAAGGTGACCGAGTGGGGAGAACTGGACACATACATGACCTTAACCCTCTCGAAGAAACTAACAAGATGGACGCCAAAGCCAAACTCAAACTCTTAAGGATTATGTAATAAAAAAAGGATAAAGACTTTGTGATCGTGTGTTCTAAGAGACACAAAAACCACACAACCTCAGACCTCCGAGAAGGGTCTGAAATGCAGAATATAAACCAACTTTTGGGGCTGGGATATAATAGAACAGCACTTGTCCGGTTTAAGCAGGCCGTTGGTTAGACTTCCACCTCACAAAACAATAAAATATATAATCACCTCACAGTTCATGACAGTAAGAACCCAATCCAACTTAAAAACCAGGAAATGCCAGACAATGGATGTTTATGCCTTTAATCCCAGTACTGAGGAGGCAGAGGCAGGGGAATCAGTCTCTGAATCCAAGGTCTAACATAGTGAGTTCCAGGACAATCAGGAATACAGAGTCTCTAAACAAACAAACAAAACACACACACACACATACACACAACCAAAAACCAAACAGCAGAACATGGTAGCCACACCTTTAATCCCACACAGAAGAGGCCTGAAGATCGATCGCCAGCGCACAGGCAACCTGGGCTAAACAACAAGACCCAGTGTCAGAGAACAAAGAGAACACACAGCCGCAATGAGAACTCATGAGAATGCCATTCACCAGGGAGCTCGGAATGAAACAGTAAGGGCCCCCTGTACACCCGCCAAACCACTGCAAGGCCGAGCTCACACACCAATGCGGGATCTGGTGCCCCCCTCCCCCAACGGCTCTGTTAGCCAGACCAGCAGCCCTAGAACTCCTGAGCTCACTGAACAATCACACATTTCTATTCCGGAGAAATGAGAACCCATGTCTGTTGCTTTTCGCCTGGATTGGAGGTCTCGCGGTGACACACCTGGAGGGGAGCACTACTCAGCAAGAGAAAGCCCCATCCAGAGTGTGTGGAAAGCAGCCATCTTAAAGGATGGCTCCATCTATGTGACAGACACTCCAGGGTGCAGAGTACAGGAGTAGTTAAGAGAAGGGAGACTTCCCAGCAAAGAAGACTCGGAAATGCATAGGATTATGGGAATGTTCTAAATATCTGTAGTGACATTTGTCACAGAGCACAGATCTAACTGGGTGTGGTGCATACCTGCAGTCCCAGCACTTAGGAGGCTGAGGCAAGAGGATCATATTAACTCAGGAGTTCCAGGGCAGCTGGTCCGGCTGATGGCTGGGCACCAGAACCCACACCCCCTACTGTCCCCACAGACACTGACCAAGCATTGACTCTGTACTCCCAGTCAAAAGCCAAGGTCCCTAGGAGTCCTTCGACCCCTCCCCTCCCTACCAACACGGCAAGGAGCAGCCTCTATGGCAGCACCAACCCTGCAGGGTCCGTTCCCAGAGCCGTGCCCGGCAGTCTGTGGCTGGGTTGGTCTCCGTTTCCAGTTTATGGATAGACTGCCCAGAGAGGGATCCTTCAGGAAGCTCTAGCTCCTCTGGAGCTACTGCGTGCTAAGGCCTCAGGCCCCCATGCGCTCCGCTTGCTTCGGCCTCTAGGGGCACTAGAGGTCACCTGGCCAGCGCCCTCCTGATCCTGAGCCTCCTGGCTCAGCTCGGCCTCCGCTCTACAGAAGCCTTTGGTAACACAGCCTTGGAGGGCAGCCAGCACAGGGAAGGTCCGTCTCACTGGCCCCTCAAAATCCAAGATGGGGAAGAGACAAGACCCTGCCTGCAAGAACAAGTGACCAATAATCCCCAGCAGTGGCACCCAGTCCGTACGAGAGCCCGAATGGCCCAGGAAGGCCACATGCGGCCCCATACTACGCGCTGACAGCCTTGAGAGGTGAGCCAGTAGACCATCTTGCATTCTGCTGACCTACCAATGGCCGTGTGGTTCATTTTCTACGTGGGTGTGGGGCACACTGAGAACATGCCCACCACAGTAGTAACCCACACCTTGCCTCGGACCCTGGTTCTTCAGGGTTTCACACACTACCCCTGCACACAGCAGACTTGTGTGAACCCCCGAAACTGCAGCAGACCCAGTTATGGATCCTAAATAAGAACCTTCGCGTCCCTCTAGGGCTCAGGGGCAGACCCTGACTCCCAAGTCCTGAGGGGAGCAGCATGGGGTGGAGCACACACACACTTTAGGCCACCAGCGAGCGCCCTGTGGGCACAGCAGGGGCTGAGAGCAGGACCCTGGGTTACAGGCTCCCTAAGTGGCTCTAAGTAGAGCAGATCTGCTCAGGACCACATCTGACATCATCTCACATGCTGACGTACAGGTCCCCTCCCATGAAAGCAATCTCAGCAGCCCTCTTCCACACGCCCACTGATACGGGGTCCACAGAGACCTTGCCTATTGCCATTAAGGGAGCCACGCTGCACCACTTTCTGTAAAGATGCTATAAAGGCCCAGGGCCCAGAAACAAGGAAAGATGCTTTCTGTAATCTTTTTTTTTTTTTGGGGGGGGGTTCTGAGACAGGGTTTCTCTGTATAGCCCTGGCTGTCCTAGAACTCAGAAATCCACCTGCCTCTGCCTCCTAAGTGCTAGGATTAAAGGTGTGAGCCACCACTGCCCAGCTGCTTTCTGTAATCTTACATTTCCCGAGAACATGGGTATGAAGCAGAGTGCATGCTGGGACAGGACGAGGAAGAGCAACTGGCCCAAGCAGGACCAAGCTTGATGTTTGGCCTTGAGCGCACAAGCGTCCAACAGTGCCGACCTGGGACAGAGGGGCCTGTGCTGACCTCAGGAACTTACCCTAACATCCCTTATGCCACGTTCAAGTGAAATTCTGCTTCCCAGGTCACCAGCACCCTGCTCAGCGGGACAGCCATGGAGGCCCCTGTAGCTGGGTGCCAGGCCAGTGAGCCTGTACAGAGGGAAGCATCGCCTTCTGGGATTCAGCCACGAGAGCTGCTTCTTTGGACCATTTACTTCTGTTTTAGTTGTTGCTAATATGGGAGTTTAATGCTAAAATGTTCCTTCTCAAAATAATTCAGAAAGCCAATAGCAGGCACACAGCCCACCTCTGGCCCCACAAGGGGGCAGGCTCGGTGGCTTGAGAGACTGAGAGGTCCCAGGCTGCAGCAGACAGGCTACAGCCTTGGGCCTGGCCTACTTCTGCAACTGCTACAGATGCAGGCTTAAGGGAAGAGAGTCAAAACTTGTGGGGCTTTCCTTACAATAAGTGCGGCGGCAGCAAAGGGCTGGGCAGAACCCAGAAGCCTCCACAGGGCTCCTCAAATCAGCACAGACACTAGCAGTCTGCACACGGCCGAGGCTCACAATACAGGTATTCCCTCGCAACCCTGGAAATTTCAACCATGGGAAAATCTTAGTCAAAAAGTTTCAACTGGCCAGGCTGAGGTGGCCCACGCCTTTAATACCAGCGCTCTGACCCTCTTTCTGTTCAACATGGCTCCTGCTTCCTCTGGCTCTAGGCAGGTAGATCTCTGAGTTCTGGGCCAGCCTGGTCTACAGAGTGAGTTCCGGGACAGTCAGAGCTGTACGGATAAATCCTGTCTCAAAACACCAAATTAAGGACTAGAGAGATGGCTCAGCGGTTAAAAGAGCATTGACGATCCCTCCTGAGGTCCTGAGTTCAAATCCCAGCAACCACATGGTGGCTCACCACCATCCGTAATGAGATCTGATGCCCTCTTCTGGTGTGTCTGAAGACAGCTACAGTGTACCCATATACATAAAATAAATAATTCTAAAAAATAAAAATAAAAAAACTACTGAAGCAGAAAACAAAAGTGTCTAATACCAGGATTAAATACAAATGATGGTATAAATGAACACCCAAGGTCGGAAACCAAGAGGCTAGTTCTGGGCATAGGAAACACAGCACCAAGTCAAGGCAGGGACAGCTGTGATGTGGCTGTGGCCTGCAGGGTGTTGCTTCCTGTAACGTCCCACAAGCAATAAGCCACTCAAAAGACGAGGGGTTAACTTCTTGCAATGAGAGGAAAAAATACTGCCCAGGGACTGGCCATAGCCCTTCAACTAAAGACAAAAGCTCCCACGTAGAAGCAGCTGTGAGGTGGGAGACTCAAAGCAATTTCTGCTCCTCTGTTAAAAAATGCCACCTAATTTTATAACAGACACACAGGTAAGAAGCACAGGTGCCCGGGGATGTCCTCAGCCTCCATCCACGCTCTCAGTAGGGACAGCCTCTCAAACCCTTGCCCAGCCACCTGCCCGCTCTCAGGCGCTGGCCGGAGCCCTGGATGTTCAGCAAGCCCACGGCTTAAGAAGCAATCCGTATCTTCTCCCTGGCCCAAGAGTTCTGGCTCCTGCAATCCCCTCTCCCACACTTTCACCCAGCCCAGCCCACCCTGACAAGTCTTCCAGCCAGACAAGCTTGCCAAAAGGAGAATACAGGACGCCCAAACATTGTGTTGCAAATCACAATCTTGCCTGTCCACATGCCTTCACAGCTGGGACACACTAGGGCACGGCAGTTTTTCTGAAATTTAAACCTGACTGGGCATCCTGTACTTTTCTCTGCTACACGTGCCAAGAAGTGGGTGGGGCAGGGGTAGAGATATCCCAACCTAGGTCCCCTCCAGCCACTATTCAGAACAGACTTCCCAGGGGGCCAAAGCCCAGACAACAGACTAAACCAAGGCCTGCTCAGAGTCACAGTGTGTGTCCTCTCGTCTGGGGGCCTGAGAATCTGGCAAGCAGTGACTGGGGCAGGAAGCCAACAGCCAGAGCACCATGGCAAGGCCCTGCTGGGCTCCCAGGATGGCACTGGAGTTCCCTATCCAGAAAGTCCTAGAGGGGCTGTCCCTTCACCTGCCATGGATCCCCTCTGGGGACGACTATTCTGCAAAGCACCCCAGGCAATACAGGTGGTATCCCAGCCCGCTCTTGGCAGCCAACATACAGCTAGGACTACAGACCTATCCCTGCTCCTTAGCCATCCATACTTGCTCGACACACAGGCTCAGGGGCCAGCCACCTACCCTCATGGGACCTCGGAAAGGCCAGGACACCAGCTTTGCCCTGGAGGAGAAGCCACAGGACACGGGATGAAAACAGGGATGGACCCCTAGGCGTACCGTGGGGAAACAGGTACAAGGTACAAGTGAGCCAGTCTAGGATCGCCTCACCAGCCTGCTAGGGCCTTGGCTACAGCCCTCTGCCAGGCAGGCAGCTGTGGGGCTCTTAGAAAAGGGCTGAGACCCCAGAGTCCTGCAGACCACTTTCACCACCTCCCACTGCCTGAGTCAGATGCATGAGCCCAGACCTTCACTCTTCGGATAGTCATTCATTTCTTCAGCATATGATAAGCCAACATGGGCCAGAAACCATGTGATGGGGGGGGGGAAGAGGGGGAAGGAGGGTGGCTCAGGGGTCAGGGTCACTGTGCAGGAGTGGTGATGGGTGTTTCTGGGGGGGTCTCCCACTGCAGCACACTCTCACAGCAGAGCCCAACAGAAGAGGGTCTAAATGCAAACCTGGTTCATTGGGTATAGTAAGGGGTAGCACCTGGAAGGGGGCCACCTGGGGAGCCAGGAGCAAAGGAGAGCTAGCCTCTGCCTGGAAGGCAGGCCAGGAAGCCTACAGGATGATCCAGGGCTCTGGCCCACTCCCTCTGGGACTGGCAAGGCCGAAACATCAAGACCAGCCCCTCCTCAGTGGCCTCAACAGCCGAGGCTGTGCCCTGTGGCAGGACCTGGCAGAAAGCAAAGGTGTGAGATCAGGGATTCCCTGAGAGGGCCTGCTGTGGGTGGACGATCCATCTGCGTGGAGACAGCTGCACCACTGTGGCCAAAGCCACAGAACTGAGCTGACTGGGTCCCCCCCCCCCCCCCCGCCGGTGTGAGCTGGAAGGAAATGACCTAGGCACTCGGGGGTCAGGGTCATGCACAGGGATGGTGATGGGTGTTTCTGGGTGGTCTCCCACTTCAGCACACTCTCACAGCAGAGCCCAAGTTTGCTAAGGAGGGGAGAGAGCAGCAGGGACTCATCCACATTTAGGCTGTGACCAGGAGGGTCTCCAAGTCCAGAGAGAGGGCAGAAGGCTATGGGATGAGGTAACTGTAAGAGTCAGCATGGGCTGGATGTGTGCAAGGCCATCCCAGAGTGTCCTGAGCACACACATACACACACACTGGGGAAAGGGCTTCCTAAGGCCCAACAACAGGGGGACGAGCCCGGGCACACAGGCCCGCATGGCCCCAGGTCAGTAAGGACCTCTGGCCTTCCAAAGGCTAGTAAAATGCCTCCTTGCTAGGCAAGGGTGAGCAGTAAGGCAGAGAAAAGTTTGGGGGTGACTCAAGACCTGCACTTGGGATGTAGGCCCCCTGCTGTAGCCAACCCTCCCCCCCAGGAATCCCTGCTAAGGAAAGCCCTCGGCCGGGACGGGCTTGTGGCCCCTGCAACAGGACTCCCGGTGCCTGCACACCTAGCGGGCCCCGCACGGCCCCCGAGGAGACCGCTCGCCCCCCAGACCCCCAAACTCCTGCTCGCGGGACCGCAGCCAGAGCTCCAGAGGCACGTGCTCCTGCTCAGGGGCTCCGGCCCGGACCCAGGCCCAGGCCTCGCGCCGCCGGGCCCGCCGGCCACCGGGATGCCCCGGCCACTCGCCGCTACTCCGCCTGCGTCCCGCGGGCCACCCCCGGCCCCCAACAGGTGGGCACAGCCCCCTCCCAGCGCCGCTCGCCGCCCCGCGCGCGCGCGCCCCGGCACCGGCGGCCCAGGGGCCATTTTGGGCCGGGACGAGCACCGGAGACCAGAACCGAGCCTCGCGGGCGGGGCGCGAGCGCGACGGGGGCGGGCCGGGGGGGAGGGGCGCGGGCCGCGCGCGAGGGCGGCGTGGGGGAGGCGCGGAGGCCGCGGCGGGGCCGGGCGGCGCGGGCGGCGGGCCCGTGGCGCATAAAGGCCGTGGTGGGGCCTTACCTCCGACCCTGTACATGTTGGCGGCCATGTCCGGGCCGGCGGCGGGGCCGCGGGGCGCGGGGCGCGGGGCGCGGGCGCGGGCGCGGGCGGCGGCCGGGCGCGGGCCGGGGCGGGGGCGGGCGCGGGGGCGCCGGCGGGCGGTTTAAAGGGACCGCGCTGCTCCGCCGCCGCCGCCGCCGCCGCCTCCGAGGCCGCCGAGGCCGCGCAGGGACGGGAGGGCCGCGGCGCGGGCGGGAGAGGAAGAGGAGGAGCGGCCGCGGGCGGCGGGGAGGGGCCTCGGGCGCCGCCGCCCACCGCGCGGGCCGTTATCCGACCCCGCGCCGCGCCGGCCCGCGCGCCCCTGGCCGAGTAGCTCTCCTGAGCCCTTCGCTCGCCAGGTCCTCGCCATCCCCGGATCGCCCTCCTACGACCCCTCCCGCCTGGCTCTCAGCATCCCGGGGTGGCCATCCGGAGCCCCACGCCTTCGTGGCCCTGGCATCTCGGGTGGCCCTCCTGCATCCTCTCCAAAGTGGTCCTCAGCATCCCCGGGTGGCCCCTCCGCATCCAGCTACTCATCCCGGGAGGTCCTTCGAAGCCTCCGCTGGAGTGGCCCTTGGCATCCCCCCACACCCTGCATCCTTGGGAAGCACTCCTGCAACCCGTCCAGAGTGGCCCTCAACATCACTGATGGCCCTCCTGCGACCCCTCCGGAATGATACTTGGCATCTTCCAGTGGCACTCTCTAGGCCCACGCCTGGACCTCAGCACCCGTTGGGTGGCCCTTCTTTAACCCTCAGTGTTCTTCAGCATCCCTGGATGGCCCTCTTACATGGTCTTTCAGCATACCTGGGAGGCTCTCCACGACCCCTCTCAAATGACTCTTGGCATCCTCCAGGGGTCCTCTCCAGGCCCATTCCTTCCTGGCCCTCGGCACCCATGGGTGACCCTCCTGAGCCCCATGACCACATAGTCTTCAGCAACCCCAGGTGACCTCCAGAGAACACCTTCCTAAGTGACCCTCAGCATACCTGGTTGACCTCACATACCTGTCAAGATGGGCCCTCCTAGGGCTCCTTGGGAGTATCTCATAAAGTCCCCCTGGGTCCTTCTTGGGTGAGCCCTTCCCTGCACCCCTCACAGGGATCCTTTCCAAATCCTCAGTGTGTCCCTTCCCTTCCAGCCTCCTCCATCATCCATGAACATCATGACTATCCCTGAATGGGGCTACAGTGCCGAGTAGGATCCTCGGTGGAGGAAGGCGCCCCTTTGTAGCATTCAGAAGCATTTGTGATTGTGGACTTGCCTTTGTGCTTACCTAAGATCTGTGGAGAGTGGGGTGCTTAGACATCACCCCAGGGCCAGAGGACAAAAGGTAGTGTCCCTGATGGGAATCCTGTCCCTGCCACAGCTGGGGAAGTGAGGAGCTGATTGGGAGTTCTGGTTGAGTCTAAGCACTGCAGGTTACTTTGACAGTGGAAGTCTATGGCCGCCAAAAGCCGGTGTCGTGTTTGAGGTGCATTCTGTGGAACGTGAAGTAGAGTGGAACTCCGGAAAGCACTGTGGGCCACTGAGAGGTTTAGGCGCGTGGATTGTGGGTGGGGTCAGGGCTGGTGCACCGTACATAACTAGGCAAGAAATCTGCATGACGACTGGACCCAAGCTAGGAATGGTCTCAAGGCCTAGGCCACTTCTCTGAGCAATGAGAGGAAACATCAGAACTCTTTTGAAACCACCCTGGTCTACATAGTGAATTCCAGGACAACCAGAGCTACATAGACCCAATCTCAAAACAAAACAAAAAGCTACCAGATAACGTCTAGGCAGTGGTCGGGACAGAGGGTATAGACTTGGCATACTCTGTAGCATCTCAGTTTGCCTCCACTCCAGAGGTAATCCCCCAGCCCTGGTGGCAGGTCTCAGTCCTCCTTTTCCTTGGGGAGAGATGACAACCAAGGCACAGGTGGTCCCGGCTGGCTTCTCAAGGAGGTTTCTGAATTCCAAGCAAGCCAGTGCTCTCCAGAACCAAACACACTCCCTCAGAATAGAGTGCTGTGTGCCTCAGAAGGCAGCTCAACGCACCGCCTCCTACACACCCCCATCCCCCACCCCGTACAGGCTAGAGAAGGCAGACTCTGCCCAGCTCAGGCCTTGTCCAGGAGCAAGGAGCATTCAAGATCTCAGAGCCAAAGGGACTAAGAAGAATGAATCCACTCGGTGGCAGAGCCGCCAGACAGGAGGGCTGCCTGTGCAGTAAAGAATGCTGGCTTAGGAAGTGGCACAGAGACCACAGGGAGTAACCCGATAGGAAGACCTTTCACAAGGGAGGTGCAGGGCAGGTAAAATCCAGCAGAGAAGAAAACACAATAGGATAGAAGACTCCATCACAGGAGTGCTGTGCCTTCCGGGATTCCAGCAACGTGGAGACCATGAGAGCTCAGGTGCTCAGTGACAAAGTAAAGAGAGGAAGACTGGGCCCCAGGGGACACCTTATGGGTCACACAGCACACCTCAGGGGCAAATTGTTGAACTAAGAAGGGGAGAAAGGCTTCTTGTCATTTCAGGGAGAGAAAACTATCAATGGAACCCATTCAACTTACTTTCTGAGGACCTCTTTTCACAATACAGTGTCAGACACTAGAGGGTCACACAGTCTCTGCCCTGGGGAGCTGACCACATGTCACAGATATGTCTAGAGAAGCAGTCAGTCATATCACGAGGTGAGTGGTCTCAAGGCAATGTGACAATAAAGAACAGTCAGTAATAAGAAAGCGCTGCTATCTCATGGGAGGTCGGTACAGGAGGGTCCCATGCAGGTGGACCTAGGTCCGGAGATGGGTACACGGGGCCTTGTCTTGTCTGGGGTCTCTCTGGTGCTGTGGGGTTTGGGTTTTGCCTCCGGGTGATCTGTTGAAGGTGATGCCTACTGTTGCCAGGATGAGAAGGATAGGAGAGCCCCAACCTATGGCAGCTGGCCCCAGGGGCAGGAAATCGAAAGTATTCAGAGTTAGGCTGCAGGAAGATCTTCCTGGAGCCTGTGTGAGAGAGGTCTGTGTCACGCTCCAGCACACCAGTGTAAGTAACACAAGACATCTGAGGCCTGCCTTATGTGTGATTGAACTTTAAGGATTATTGAGACCACTTTTCAGAAAAAAAAAAAAAAAACACCGCAGACAAGGAGGAAGAAAGGAAGGAAGGAAGGGAGCACTGGATGCAGTGGCAACCTCCTTTAAATCTCAGCACTGGGAAGCAGAGGTAGGCAGATCTCTTGAGTTCAAGGCCAGGCTGGTCAACAGAGTGAGTTCTAGGACAGCCAGCAAGAAGACACAGAGACTGTCTCTTAATCCCATCCTCCCAAAAAAGTAGCAATCCTCCTTCCATGGTCTCAGCTGGGCTGTGGAGTGGAACTGGCCTGAGCTTACCACACGTGTAAGTTGGGTTTTCTGGGGATGGAGAACTGGAGTAGTGGGATCATCCAAGTTTTTGGGACCCAGGGATCATTGAGTCCCAGATGTCAGATTTTTGCAGTTTGATTTTGGTTTTGCTCTGATCTGACTACACCTGTGTCCTGTTTCTTCCCTGGAATAAGAAAGTATTTAACTTATTACGGCAGCCCACAACAAAGAAAGGTTGGATTTTTAAAGAGAACTTTTGACTTTAAAGTGTTAAAATTTTAAAAGATTGTGTGACTTGTTTTAGGGTTTCACTGCTGTGAAGAGACACCATGACCAAAGCAACTCTTAAAAAGAACATTTAATTGGGGCTGGCTTACAGGTTCAGAGGTTCAGCCAATTATCATCAAGGCAGCAACATGGCAGCGTCCAGGCAGGCACGGCACAGGAGGATCTGAGAGTTCTACATCTTCATCTGAAGGCTGCTAGCAGAATACTGACGTCCAGGCAGCTAGGATTAGGGTCTTAAAGCCCATGCCCACAATGATACACCTACTCCAACAGGGGGCCACACCTCTGATAGTGCCACTCCCTGGGCCAAGCATATGCAAACCATCACAGGACTTTTAAATGTATATGGTGTATCAACATGAACTTGAGGACAAACAAGGAGGATTATGTTTTGTGTTGTGTCTGTGTGTCAACTTGACAGTGGGTCAATTGTGGGGTTTTCTGGGTTTTTGTTTTTTCAACTTAAACTAGAGTCATCTGGAAAGAACCTTCACTGAGGAACTGCTCCATCAGGTTGGACAGTGGGCATGTCATTAATGACTGATGTAGACGGGGCCAGTCCACTGTGGGTAGGGCTACCCTTGGGGGGGGTGACACCCACTTGTATAAGGAAGCAGAGGGGCAAGACAGGAAACAAGCTGGTCAAGGTGCCCGCCTTGGCTCCTGCCTCCAGGTGCAACTTTGAGTTCCTACCCTGGCTTTCCTTGATAATAGATTATAAACTAAAATAAACCCTTTCTTCCTTCCCCCGCCCACCTCCCAAACAGAAAATCAACCTTTTCCCTCCAGCAGCACTTGAAACTTAGAGAAACAGTTTTGGTTTTTTTAGGTTTTTTTTTTAAATTACATATTTGCTTTATTTACATTTCAAACATTTCAAATGGTATCCCCTTTCCTCGTTACACCTCCGGAAACCCCCTATCCCATCCTCCCTCCCCCTGCTTACCAACCCCCCTCCCCAACCCCCGAAAATCAAACCCGGGGCTGGAGAGATGGCTCAGCGGTTAAGAGCACCCACTGATCTTCCAAAGATCCTGAGTTCAAATCCCAGCAACCACATGGTGGCTCACAACCATCTGTAACAAGATCTGACACCCTCTTCTGGAGTGTCTGAAGACAACTACAGTGTACTTACATACAATAAATAAATCTTTAAAAAAATATATATATAACCCACGGTTTTTAACCCAGACAGATTTTCTTACATATATAAAGCCCTTAAGAAAACATTTCCAGTTATACAAGAACAGGATAAAGTTCTTTAGAAGACTCTAGTGGCCAGGGGCTGAAGAGATGGACCAATGGGTTAAGAGCCCCGGCTGCATTTACAGAGGACCCAAGTTCAGTTCCCAGCACCCACGCGGCAGTTCACGACCGCCTGTTCCAGATGAACCACAGCACCAGGCACAAACAGGGTGCACGTACTGTGCACGCAGGCAAAATACCCATACACATAATAAAAATCTTAAAACCTCAAGTGGCTGAAAGTCAGTAGAGGAATGACCAAGAGGCCTCGACCCTACACAAAGCACAGAAGGAGACCTGAGAGCCAGAGAGAGGGTCCTCCCCAGAGAAGAGCACGCAACTGGTTATCCAATACCACACGGCTAGCCCTGACAACATAATGCACGTGGCTTATATTTAGGAATATAGATGTGTGTATACATACATATACAAATGTAACAACAATAAATGCAGAAAGAGTCCACGAGTCTGGAAGAAAGCAAAGTGGGATGTATGGGAGGGTCAGAGGGAAAGAGGGGCAGGAGGAAATTATCATGCAATTATATCCAAGAGGAAAAAAACCTTAACTGGCTAGGTGTGGTGACACACAGCTGTAATCCCAGCACTTAAGGCCAGCCTGGGTTACTCAAAGCACCGTGTAAAACAAAAGTAAAAACTCAGGGGCCCGGAGACGTGATTCAGCACCTGCTCCCTTGCAGGGGACTGTGGCTCAGTTCCCAGCACCCCTAAGGCTGTCTACACCTGAAACTCCAGTCTCCAGGAACCTGACATTCCCTTCTGGCCTCCTCGGGCACTTGAGTTCATGGTACACACAGGCAAAACGCTCGTACGCACAATACGAAAGAACCGAAACGCAGAAGGCAGCTTTAATATCAGCTAATAAATACAAAGCAAATAACGCAAATGGCCTGAGTTCTGGAGGTAAGCTGACTAGAGGAAGTCAGAACAAGAGCTGGAGAGCGAGGGAATGGAAGGGAAATGTCGTGGGTCTTGCTTACATGAACTGGCTAAGGAAGGGCCAGGGTAGAGGAGGCAGGGGGAGACCCGTGGCACTCAGAACCGAACCACACACCAGTGCCGTCTACGTCGGAAAACAAATGGTGCGAATCCCTTGATGGGCTTAGTGTTTCTAAAAATAATCTTACAATTTGTTTGAAACATGGTCTCACTTTGGTGTAGCTCAGGCTAGCCTCGAATTTGCATCAGTCCTGGCTGCTGTGGCCTTCTGTGTGCTTGGACTATAAGCGTGCCCCGCCACACCTGGAATTTTAGCATCTTCTCATTGCTTTTTCCAGCTTAACTATTTTTTTTCTCTTTAGCATATTTTTAAATGTGTAAGCAGAAGCTCTGTACTTGACTTCCCATTGCTGCCTCGCCTCATACGTCGCAGAAATAGCTGGAATGACCTCAACTGATGTTAAGAGTGATCAACCATGTGTTTTAAGAAGTTCTTTCGTTCAGTTTCTTTAAAAAAAAAGTCCTTTATTAATTTTGAGCAAGAGTTTTTGTGAGCCAATGAACTCATTCTTTAGGCGGTGGCATGCAGAGACAGCTGTGAACTACATCTCCCAGGTACCCCAGCAGCCCGGCACTGTGAAGGTCTGCTTCAGGTATCCAGAGTCTCCTCTGCAACACCTTCCAAGCTGGAGTATCAGGACGAGAAAGTTGAGTGACCTGTGAGACCCCACGGCTGTGCCTAGCTCAAGAAAACTCAAAGCTGCCCAAGCTTACCTGCCTCCCCTGGACTGAGGTACCCAGGGACCCTTCCCCCAAGACCTTTGTGCTCAATCTAAGATGAGCCAGCCTGTCTCATGTGAACCCCTTGTTCACCCCAGTCTCCCTCAGAGGCCTCCCCGTCTCCTCTCTACACCCTCTTCTGTTCCGTTTTCCCAGTAGAGCGTCCTGGGCATACATGTTGACGGGGAGCTATCCTAGACATCTTAGCAACACCCAGGCCTTTGCCCCCACAGGCCAGCAGCACCCTGGAGAAGGTGCCGTGCTCCCCCTGCTCAAAAGGGGGTTCCTGTGACTATGCAGATGAGGCACAGTAAAAGACACTGACTACGTTTGAACTTGGAGCTGGGAGATTTTCCAGGTCCTTTGGGTGGACCCTGAGTCATCTCAAGACCTTAGCCATAGGCGCTGAGAAAGGAGGGGGAGAAGGGTGAACGCAGAGCGAGGCCCGCCGTCCAACTTACCCCGGGCAACTGGGGAAAGCAGCTCCCCGGAGCCGCAGGAGAAGCACAGCTCTGTCTACATCCTGATCCTACTATCGGTACCCACGGCGGACTGCTACAGAACCTAACGAGCCTATATTCTTTCGCAACACCAAACTTGGGACAACTAGTCCCAGCAGCCACTGGAAACTGTTGTATACTTGGGCAACAGCACTGTCTCCAGGCGCCGCTAACAGTTCCAGCGCCCGCCTTCACTCCCTTGTAAATCCACTGGCCTTGCAGCCACAGGAGCTACCACAGGTGGCCGGTGGGCAGGGGCCTGCTCTGGGCCCTCAGTCCTGATACTCTACATGGCGGCTTATGATGCCATGACGGGGAAGACTCTAAGAGGAGCTGGCCACCTCGGCGTCCATCCTACTGTAGGCTCAGCAGGTGCCCGGGCAAGAGCACACGATCCAGAGAAGCCCTGTCAACCCTCAGCCATGAGCACAGTGGATAACGTGGAGGCCTTTACAGCCACGCCGAGCTGACGCGCACACACCACTTGTGTGGCGGCGACCTTTGACTTTAACTCATTTGCATTAACAGGGTATATCTTCTTGCCCAGCACGGGCCTTACTTCACCCACTGCATGCTCTGCTCCAAGTCATCTTCAAACCTCTGAGGAGGTGGGAGGGTCGTAATGTGCGCCAGGGCCCTGTACAGGCTCCTCAGGACTACCCCTGCTCTGCTCTCCCTTAACCCTTTGTACCCTGGGAAACACGGAGGCCTAGGATGAGCAAAAGTTCTATCAGGGGACAACTGGGAAGAGATGCTCAGTAGGGCGAGGAAGGCAGACTTCCTGGAGGAGGAGGGATTTCACTGAGTCTTAGGAAGGAAGGCAGGGAAGCAAGAACAGAGAATTCAAGCCATCCAGGGACCCGGTGTCAAGCTTTAGCAATGGACTCTGGGCAGTTGGTGCAGCACTGCCCAGCCGGCTGATTCCTTCAAGGCCCCATGCACAGGCTTGAAGCATGTCTGCACTTGAACCTAGGATCCATCACTTCCTCTTGACTCAAAATTCCCTGTACCCATCCCCACTCACACATAAGCCCAGGCCACCACCACCAGTCTCTGAGTCTGGGGTACCCTTCCGTAACCACCCTGACAGGTTAGGGCTACTGCCCTCCTTCTCCTCTCCTCCAGCTTGATGTCTCCAAAATGTGGCATGTCGTCACCCCAGTCCTAAACCCTCTGCAGGATCCCCAGTGTCCAGACGAACTGAAACGTAACTGAAGAGCCAGGGCTCCCTATGTTACCACAAACCCACACAGAGCACGCTGCCTTCCTAGCTCTGGCCAACTCTCAGGCCGCTGTCTATAATGAGCTCAGCTACCTGGAAGAAGTCCCTTTCTTCGAGCTGTCCCTACCAGAGTCCCGCCACGGCCACATCTCCGAGGTCACACACACCATCTGAGCCCTGAGGCTGGATCCAAGAGTCCCGATGGAATGGTTCATGACACCAACACCCCATTGGAGGAGCTGGGCATGGCAGGGGTCTCTGCACCTCCTCAAGCAGCCACTCAGCTCAGTACGGGGCTAGTCAAGCGGCAGGCCATGAACTCGGGCATTTGTGGCAATCCTGCCCCCGCAGAGGTCCACAAGCCTAGTCACCAGTATGTCTCACGGAGGTCTCCCCTGACTCACTCCCTTGCATGGTTCTCCCATTGTTCCCAACCGGGCGCTTGCCTGAGTCCTGAGACCTTTATTCTGACCTGTTTGTCCTCTGTGGGTGGGTCGAGACCGCAGTGAGACACGAAGAGGGCCTGGGTGGGGGTGGGGGTACCGAAGTCCTTCCCCACCCACAGAGAAAGGCACTGGACAACACAGCACTGGGCTGAGCAGGGCTCCTTCTTAGGAGTGGGGCAACCTTGAGGTCTGGACCTCAAAAGTCTCGTTCTTCCAAAGGGGCGCATTATGGGCCAAGAACTCCTGGAAGGCGTTAGAGTACTCTGTAGATCTTAGAGGGTGAGGGATGAGTACGTCTCTCTCTACACCCTCAGACATCAGCTCCGCCACCATCTGAGTGATGTCCTGCGGGGGATCAGCCATGTTTTCGCAGGTCTGGAAGGGAGGGGTTGGGACGGACTGGGCCGGTGGGGAGGGTTGGGTCTGCTGGCCCTCAAGGTGCAGGCCCAGCGGGTCTCTGGCTGGGGGCCGGGCGGTGTTTGTCCTCTCCTGCACTCGCAGCATGGCCAGCCGCCTGCGCTCATCGATGCTTACATTCCAGCGACTACCTGGGCACCTGCGCTCCTGAGGCTCACACACCTGCGGGGAGAGAGCGGCGGGGGCTCCTTTCCAAAACTGGTCACCTCCGGAATCAGACCTCAGACCTGTGTGGCAAGCATTTTACCAGCTGAGCTATGCCTCTAGTCCCTGTTTGTTTATTTTTGAGACAGGTTCTGCTCCAGGGTGGGCTCCTGATGAGGGAAGCGGTACCTGCTCACAGTAGCCGTACGTGGAACGCTCCCACACAGGGATACCTGTATATGTCATGGGCCCCATGGTATGTTTATGGGTACCACTGCATCTGTCCCCAGATGCAGGCCTTAGGGTGGTGCTGGCAAGGTACTTCAATGAGGAGGGTGGGGTTGGGCCAAAGGCATAACAAGGCTAACCTGTCGTGTGTCCCCAGAAAGTTGAGTTTCAGAGATCAACCCCGGGCATCCTCCCCACTTAAGAGGCCTATAAAGCAATCCTAAAGGCTGGTTCGGTTACCCAAACCAAATAAATTGTCTCTAAATAGATTTAGGAGGAAAACTAACAATATAAACCCCCATGGACAAATTAGAAACCAGCATGAGCTGAGCGGGGTGTCAGCTAGCACTGTGCAGGACACTGGAAGGTGGTGACAGACAAGAAAGCCAGCACAGGCTTGTAGGGAAAACCGACATATAGCAGTTACAGGATTTCCCTGCCCAGGTAGGTGGCCCATGGAAGACCTTCCAGACTGCCCATTAAGGGGACATACCTCGCTACCTTCTAGATAGAGGGCTGAATGGAGGGATGAGACAATTTCAGGTGAAGGACCTCCTTGCTCAAAAAAAAAAATCTTGAAACAATTAACACACAGCAATCCGATCATGGTTCCTTTTCTGGGTATAGACCCAGAAGACTTTAAAGCGGGGGACTTTGGAAGGCACACGCACCCCCATGTCCACACAGCAGCTTCCTTCGCTTGGTCAAAACGCTGATGCAATTCAAGGGCCTGTAGAGGGATGGATCCTCGCAGACAATATTAGTCTTCCAGGAGAAAGAAAGCGCATTTGGGACTGGGGAGGTGGCTCAGAAGTTAACAGTGCCTTCTGCTCTTGCAGAGGACCTGGGTTCAGTTCCTACCACCCACATCAGGCAGCTTACATCTGCCTAATTCCAAGGGATCTGATACCCTCTGATCTGCACGCATGCGAGCGCGCGCGCACACACACCCACACCCACACACACACAAACACACAACACACACACACACAAACACACACACATACACACACACACACACACACACACACACACACATACACACCTTTTTTAAAAAAGCACATTTGACACATGCTCTTGCGTGGGTGAATGTGAACCCAGAAGGCACTGCTTGGTGAAGGAGCAGCCGCCAGAGCACATAGCCCCACAACTTCTGATCCTGCTGGCTTGGGAACTGGCAAATGCAGACTCAGAGACAGAAAGGAGAGCGGTTCCGCTGGGGACTGGGAAGGGAAAGGGCGATGCTTAAAGCAGATAAGACTCTGAGAGCAGAAAAGCCCTGGGAATCTGTTTCGCCACAGTGAGAACACACTCAGCAAGGGGCTGGGTGGGCTCCATGAGAGAACACACACTTTGCCACATACACGGCCCTGTTTCTATCCCCAGGACTGCACCAACACACACACACACACACACACACACACACACACACACACACACACACGGTTTTGATGTCGAAAGTAGGAGAAAGACAAGCGAGCTCTTGATTCCAAGACATAGATTCAAAGAAGCACAGAGATGCCGGTCTGTTCGCCCAGGAGGGAGCCCTGCAGGTCCTCCTGCAACTCTCAGAAGCCAGGCTTCCGGAAGCATGGCCCACCAAATTTACAGGCGTCTAGAACTGAGAGGCACCGGTCCAGACTGCCAGAGGCCTGTAGCCACCGAAAGCGAGATGCCGACCTGACCACGATGAAGCCAACTGTTATCAAGGGACATGCGGGCCCCTCCACACTCAAAGTCACCAGTGTCTGCACAAGCCCGAGGGAAGGACAGACTGGAGCTGCTAGCTGCTGGTCTCTTTAGAAACGATGGAGAGACCCCAGGGCTCTACTATCAACGAGGCCCTCAGCTGTAGGATACAGAGTACATGAAACGAGAGCAGAAGTGTATGGAGGGGGTGCAGCCAGAGGACGGGAATGACCTTGGACTCGGAAAGTGTGACTTGGCGAGATGGGGACTCAGTGGGAGGCTGGTCTAGAGCTGTTCCTATTCTTAACCCACTTTGTGCACACCTCCCTGCCACCCTGTGTGCTCACAGCACTTCTTGTTGGGGTAGCTTCTGAGGTGACACTGGCTGACAGCATATGTGCCCTACACATGGTCCATGGACATGACGCCACACACCAGGCCCCCTTGCTGTATTTATGCAGCAAGTTCAGGGACAGCAGGAAAGAAGACCTTTGAGAGTGAGAGACACGCACAAAACATCCAACCCAAGCCTCAGACCAAGAGAAGGGAAGGCCTAAGTTCAGTATTCATTTGGAGATAATCATTACACCGCATCTCCACCACGAGTACTAATACGGGCTTGAAACACAGCCCCACAGCAAAGATAAAAAACAAAAACAAGCAAGCAAACAAACAAACTGGGAGACCTCAAGAAAGCCAGAGAGTAACTCCTGTTGGATCAACTTGCAACGAGATGAGCCGGGCGGTGGTGGCGCACGCCTTTAATCCCAGCACTTGGGAGGCAGAGGCAGGTGGATTTCCGAGTTCGAGGCCAGCCTGGTCTACAAGAGTGAGTTCCAGGACAGCCAGGGCTACACAGAGAGAGTCAGAAGGCTGCACAGTCCACGGTGTCACACAAGGGCAAGGTAGGTAAGAGTAAGGAAGGCAATAGAGAGAGGTTTTAAAGGGCCGGAAGGGAAATTTGTCCTAGAATGTTTACCTAACCAAAGTGCTGCACAAGTGTGCAAAGCCATTTCCACACTTTTGAGTCTTTTCGTGTGCGTGTGTGTGTGGTTTTCTCAGACAGGGTTTCTCTGTGTGGCCTTGGTAGTCCTGGAACTCTTTAGACCAGGCTGTCCTGGAACTCAAAGATCTCCTTGCTTCAGCCTCCTGAGTGCTGGGCTAAAGGTGTGCGCCACCACTGCCCGACACATTTGAGTATTTAAGGTCCTACCACTTTAACACCCTGTGAATCCTTTTGAATGAAGTGGCTAGATGGTGTGCTCTGGAAGTAAACAGAGAAGGAGAGAAAAACAAGGGCCCAGGAAACACGGAATCCTAAGACAGACAAGGGAGACCTGCCTGGGGCCCTGAGGATAGCAGACCAGCTGGAACAGAAAAGCCAGGATGACCCCTACCCAGGAGAAAATGGAGGTTCCAGATGAAACATCTGTCATTGACCTCTGGCCTGTGCACACACATACACCTAAACACAGATGTGTGCACACATATACGCTCATGCACACATACATAAATGCACAAACACATAAATATGCATACATACATACATACAATGTGCACACATATAAACATGCATACACAAACACACATACATGCACACACACATATATACACAAAAATGCACACATATACATACACATATATACTCATATCCACATACATATACGCATACATGCCTGCATGCATACATACATACATACACAGGCCCCCACAGGCCATACACATACACACATATACATGCACATATACACAGGCACACATACAAACAAAACAAATATTTATGTATTTCATGTAGATGAGCATTCTGTCTTCATGCACACCGGAATAGGCAATCAGCTCCCATTACAGATGGTTGTGAGCCACCATGTGGTTGCTGGGAATTGAACTCAGGACCTCTGGAAGAGCAGTCAGTGCTCTTAACCACTGAGCCATCTCTCCGGTGCCTAAACAAAACAAATATAACTCCTTAGGAAGAGGGAAAAGAGAAGAGGTAGAAGGAAGGACACTAGACCCTCAATTTTTATGGCAGGAAATCAGCAGTGTCTAAAATGGAGGAGCAGGAAGGAGCAGCGTTAACTTCATGTGCACATTTTGCAAACGTCATCGTTGAGACCATCAGCCAGAGAGCTGACAGCAAGGCTTTGGGATCCCTGCCCAACAGCGCGCACGAATGTTCCCATCAAACAGATGCACCTAGGCCACAGACAAATGGACCCACACCAAGTCCCTGGAGCTCACCATTTTGAGTCAGCACGACTGGAAGTAACAATCAGAGATAACGCACTCTTACTGAAATGAATACTTGTGCTAATCCAACATTTGAGCACAAAGAAAGTAGAGAATGAGATGAATTCTTCTGTTTCATTGCTTTTTTAGACAGGGTTTCTCTAGGTAATAGCCCTGGCTGTCCCGGACTCACTCTGTAGAACAGTGCTGGGATTAGTGTGCTACCACGTCCGTCCTGAGCCCCCCGCTCACTCCGGCCTAAAGATTATTATATCTGAGTACACTGTCGCTGTCTTCAGACGCACCAGAAGAGGGCATCACATCTCTTTATGGATGGTTGTGAGCCACCATGTGGTTGCTGGGATTTGAACTCAGGACCTTTGGAAAAGCAGTCAGTGCTCTTAACCACTGAGACAGCGAGACAGGGTTTCTCTCTATAGTCCTGGCTGTCCTGGAACTCACTCTGTAGACCAGGCTGTCCTCAAACTCAGAAATCCACCTGCCTCTGCCTCCTGAGTGGCATTTTTTTTTTTAGCTAGAACACGAGAGCAAGCTATCCCAGAGCTCCAGAGGTTAGGCAGAGCTGCACTCTAAGGACAATCTGCAGTTTAACTCCACCACTGGAAGAAAGGCCTTTAATCCCGGCACTCGGGAGACAGAACAGGCGGATCTCTGAGTTCTAGGCCAGCCTGGTCTACACAGGAAATTCCACAACAGCCAGGAAGCTAGGGCTACATAGAAAGGTCTGTGTCAAAAATCAAAGAAGAAAATAAGGAGGAATAGGAGGAGGAGGAGGAGGAGGACGGTGATGAGGAGGAGATAGCAGCCCCAACAATTACCAACAAATCAGTTAGGAATTGGTGGCTCAAGTCTTTAGTTCCAGCACTTGGGAGGCAGAGGCAGGGGGATCTCTGAGTTGGAGGTCAGCCTGGTCTACACAGTGAACTTCAGGACAGCCAGGGCTACACAGAGAAACCCTATCTCAAAAAACAGAAACAAGCCAGGTGGTGGTGGCGCACGCCTTTAATCCCAGCACTTGGGAGGCAGAGGCAGGTGGATTTCTGAGTTCGAGGCCAGCCTGGTCTACAAAGTGAGTTCCAGGACCGCCAATGCTACACAGAGAAAACCTGTCTCGAAAAACCAAAACCAAAACAAAAAACAAAAAACAACCAAACATAAAAGAGCTACTGTTCTTCTGGAGGACCCAGGTTTGATCCCAGCACCCACATGGCTCCCAACCATCTATAACTCCAGCTGCTGGGGTCCAACACATTCTTCTGGCCTCTGTCATGAATGAACATACATGCAGACCAAACCCTCACTCTTAATCATTCCTACTGGTGTATTCACAATCGGTGTTCATTTGGGTGTTTTTTGTTTGTTTTAGATCAGAAAGCCCCAATTTGAGTCACTTAATTTCTTTTCCTCCATGTTTGTTTTCTGTTGCTGGGGACTGTGTGTGCTCAAGGCAAATGTGCGACCAATGAGGTGCATCTCCAGCCTACCACTCAACTTAAAAAAATTATGAGTGTTCGCTTGCATGTATGTATATGTTGTATGTGTATGTATGTCTGTGCTGGTGGATGCCAGAGAGGATATCCGAACTCCTAGAACTGTAGTTACATGGGAGTGCTGGGAACTGAACCCAGGTCTTCTGCAACAGCAGCAAGTACTTAGCTTTTATTTATTTATTTATTTATTTTTAATTTTAAGTCTATGAATATTCTGTTGCTCTCTTTGGACAGACCGGAAGAGGTGACACCCTGTGGTTGCTGGGAATTGAACTCAGGACCTCAACCACTGAACCATCTCTCCAGCCCAGCAGCAAGTGTTCCTAGTGACCGAGCCATCTCTCTAGCCCCCACCGCCATCACCACTCAACTTGGAAAATAGCTTTCTCATTGCTGTTTTGTTTTGTAGATAGAATCTCCGCATGTAGCCTAGGCTGCTCCTGAACTCAGTCCTGCCTCATCCAAGCACTGGGGATCACAGGCAGAAGAGACTGACATGCTGGCTTCCTCATTTTTAACCATCTCTCCAATAATATCCAATGATCGGATACTATAAACATGTCTTGCAGACAGCCATTTCACATTTTCTATCTCTGCTTCTTGTATTTTTTAAATCTGTCGGGTTTTTCCTTCGGGATTGTATATTTGGACTAAGAAAAGCATTTCTCCTTTGGGATTCTAAATACAGATTCTTCCAAAGCAGTTTTGGGTTGGGTTTGGTGCACTTGCACGTGTGTGGCGCAAGGTAAGGCTGTTATTCCATCGTTGAAAACCTTTTGCTACTGGTTCGAACTTCCATGGTGAGCAGAAATTAACCCCTTAGAGTTACTTGGGGAGCAACTTCTCAGCATTTGTCTGGAATGGCTGGTGTAACTTTCCTGATTCCACACCAGTTTTCCGGGCTAGGGCTTGGGGATGGTGAAGCCTTGTTCTTGGTTTTTTTTCTAAAAATACTTTTTTTTTTTTGAAAAAAGGCTTCTTTTCAGAGTAAAGCTTTCAAAACACCTTTGCTTTCCCGCAGGTATGTGCGTGAACACATGAGCACTGGATTGCTCCCATCTCCTCGCTCTTTTGTGACACAGGGTCTCACCGCCCAGTCCTAGCTGGCCTGGACTTCGTGCATCCCTGTGGGAGCAGAGCCGTGGCCCTGCCTTGGACTCTGACCCTGACTGTGCCCTTTTGCCTTGCCTCAGTTTACCTGCCCACAGGCTTCCTTGTCCGTGCATTCTGGGTGTTTGAGGTGTGCTCTTCTCGGAACCGCGGTGAGGGACTCTGATGGGAAAATTCTGTTTATCGTTTCATTTTTCTTTATGCCAGAGATTCTTTTCTTGGCATTAAATTAAAAGCAGAGTGCTGGGCTGGAGAGACGGCTCGGAGGTTAAGAGTGCTTGCTGCTCAGTGAAGGTCACTTACTGCGCCCACAGGACCTGAGTTACGCGTCCACCTACGCGGCTGCCCACAACTCCCTGAACCTCCGCTTCCAGGGGAATCTAACAGCCTTTTGGCCTCCGTGGCCTCCTGCACATACATGGTACACATAAGCTCACACAGGCTCACAGAATTATGACTATTACGCTAGGTGTAGGGACACCTGTGATACTAGTGTCTGGATGGCTGAGGCGTAAAGATTATGAATAAGTTCAAGGCCAACCTGGACTTGAGAACCTGTCTCAAAAAAACTAAACAAAACAGAATGTTATTTCCTGCCAGCATATATGCACTACCCTTCTCTGTAAGGAGCTTCTGCAGCACTGGAAAAGGAGGTCCCTGTGCTCTCTGCCTCAGTATATGACATGTCAGTGACATGTCATGATGTCAGATCATCATCTCTGGCCTCTGTACTTCTGCTATGAAATGCTTGGCAGACAGTCCTTCTACTTATCCTACCTGAGTCCTACCTACAGACATTTTTTATTATTATTATTATTATTATTATTATTTATTATTATTATTACTTTGAGACAGAGGTTCTCTACATAGCCCTAGCTGTCCTGGAACTCGCTCTATAAACCAGGCTGCCCTCAAACTCAGAGATTCGCCTGCCTGTGCCCCCCAAGTGCTAGGATTAAAAGCTTGGGCCACCACTGTCTGGCCAAGGGCCCTATAGATATTTAAATTATTACATAAACAGCCAGCCTCCAGAGTGGTAGTACTCAGTGATGATCAGCTCCTGGCAATGTTACCTCCCAACTCTCTCTCTCTCTCTCTCTCTCTCTCTCTCTCTCTCTCTCTCTCTCTCTCTCTCTCACACTCACACACACACACACACACACAAATTAAGAGTCACTAGTGTAATCTCCTCCACAAAAACAAAAGACAGAAACAGTAGAACACTTATATCCCAGGCTAGAATACAAGAGTCTTAGCAGCTTCTGACCTGGTCTCCCTTTCCATTCTCTCACTAGGGGAAGGCGGAAGGCAGTGCCTTGGCTGCCTGCCTGTGTAAGGGTCCTGGGCTACCCTGAGGAGTTCAGTCAAGAGGGAGCCTTGGTAAGAGTCTAGAGCCTCCTAACAAGGTTTCCTCACTCCCTGCCACTGACTTACCCTGTGGATGTGAACTCCTATAGAAGCAGCTTCTATCCATGACCATGACCTCCTGAGACCACACAAGAGCTACCTAGACAAAGCACATGGCCTAGAGGCATGGGGTACAGCCGTAATTCCTGACTTCCTGAGGTGGAGGCAGGAGAATCAGGAGTTCAAGGTTATCATTGGTTTAAATAGTATGTCAAAACCAGCCTGGGCTATGGGAGGGGGAGGCCTTGTTCCAAAAACCCAAAACCAAAACTAATGCCCCGCCTCCCAAATAAGGTTATCACTTAATTATTTTAGGGCAAACTGGCAGGTTTAAAACATTATATATGTCCACCCAGTAACACGGTGTGGTTCCATAGGAGAGCTTGGTGTCTGTGTCTAGCAACACTTCCAGTTCCTCACAAAAGGCAGCACATAATTAGAAGGACCTCATAATGTCTGTCGCTAAAGTGAATGGCATCTTTCCATGGTATTTCCTGGCTTAGTGTATTGAGACCCGTAAGTTACAACAGTCATATAACCCATCTTTCTCTTTTAGCTGTTTTGTGAATTTTCTAGGCAGACATTATATTGTTCCAATGTCAACTGTTTGTCCTTTTGTTTTTTCCTAATCTGGCTATTTCAGCTTCTTCTCTTGACTATGGCAAAGGCTTACACTACGAATTCCCATCTCGCAGGCTGAAGCTAGCCCGGCTACTCTTATTTTCCATACGGGCTTGGCTTCGAGACAAGAGAGACATCCGGCTTATTTTTTGTTATTATTATTTTGCTCTGTGCTTTCGTTATTGCTTTGAGACAGGGTATTACTATGTAACCCTGGCTGGCCTGGAAGTCTCTATGTAGACCAGGCTGGCCTTGAACTCACAGCATCTTCCCGCCTCTGCTTCCCACGTGCTGGGAAGTTAGATGCTTTACTTTATATGGTTTTAGTTATATGCTGAACTATGAAGGGCCTTGGAGAGCACCCATCTAATCTGATCTTGCTCTCCAGGAACCCAGTGTCTCTCCTATCATTCAAACCTTTGCAGTTCTCTTCGGGAGCTGGTGGTTGAAGTTCGTCTCAAGCAGGTTTTGCATATTTCCTGAGTCTTACTGCTGCCAGAGAGCGAGGGCTATCGTCCCTCGCTGACCCTATCTGCTGCTATGGCTCCAGAGGCTGCTGATCTCTGGACACTGCACTGTGTAAGACTCCAGAAGACTATTTCGAACTGACGAGGACAATCCCAGGCTCTCCACTCGAGGCTGGATTTGCATGTCGGTGCTCCTCAGCAGGCCGGGGAGGGTGAGAAAGGTTCCTTACGGGGCTCAGCCTAGAGCCATCCCAAGCTTCCTGCCTGCCCTTCTCCAGTGTTCAGAGCATGCTGGCCAGACTGTCAGGAAGTACTGTACAGTGGCTAAACTGGACAGCTAAGGACCGCCCGCTAGGACGGCTTTCTCCAACCCTTGCCTCAGGCCAAGGTCACTGCGTTCTCGGAGGTAGCACGGGTGTCACTGCAGGCCAAAGACAAGCTGCAGAGAAAGTATCTCTAAGGCTCAGGCTGGGGAGGGATGGGATCTCTGCGGAAGGAAACATGAGACAGAGCCGGCTGTGGGAAGAACAAGAGGACGCCCATACTGAGGGGACTCCAAAGGAGAGAAGTGACTCAGGACAAGGTTAGGGAAGGCGGCCTGGACATCCCTCAAGGACAGACACTAGCAGGGCCTGGAAACTGTGGAGGGAAGAGGCAAAGGAACCTGAAATGGGAGCCAACCCCAAATGAGGTCAAGGTGTGGCAGACACTAAAGTGACTCCGTCCCCAACCAGGAGCCACAGGCCTCTGGTCCTTCATCATCACATCACCAACATGAAATCCACGTGTGTGCCTAATCCTGAGCAAGGCTCTCCCAAGTGATGACGTATCAGCATCTTTACCATCTAGAACGCCCTGCCCCACGCAAGCCAGAGAAGGGCCTACTGGTCAGCCCTGGAGGGCAGCTGTCGCCTTCGGAGGGACCTCAAAGCACCGTGTTCAGGAGGACAAGCTGAGGGGGTCACAAGATAGCCATGCACGCAGCTCTGGAACCCCACTCCTTTTTGTTGCTGCTGCTAGGTTTTTTTTGAGTGTTTTGTTACTCAGCCTGGCCTTGAACTTGCAACACTCCTCCTGCCTCTGCCTCCTCAGTGCTGAGATTAGAAGTGTGAACCACTATAAGCTTGGGAGTTTACTTTCTTTACTTGTCACCTTTGACCTCAGCAGGCACACAAGTAGACACACAGACAACCTCAGTGCCTGACTCAACGGCTGGTCACATAACCAAAGCAGTGAAGAGTCACCAACATGAGCTTTGGCACAGTTCTGACTGACGTGGTCTAGCTTTGTACTTTTTTTTCAGTGAAAACTAGACCACAGAGAGTGTGATATCCTCAGGAGTGCTCTAGGGTCTGTACAATCCTGTCCAGAGAGGACACTTCTCTGCTGTGGGGAACCTCATTCTACCTCACACTTAGTGACATCCTCTTGTCCAGGGGTCAGGGACACTGGGAGAGCTGAGGCACGTATGTGTGGCACACTTCTCCTGACCTCAGGCGATCCCTCCCTGCCTGGTGTCCACCAGAGGAAGTCCACCTCCGAGTCTAGTCTGAGTGGTTGGAGAAGCAAGCCCTAGAAACTGAACATTTCTGCCAGTCCCATACAGTCCTTTCCTCTTGTCCCAGAGGCCCGTTCTTTATGTCCCTTTCCAACCAGTCCACCTAAAAGCCTGGGTTTTCAGAAGAATCTCCTACTGCTTACCCAGTCTTGGGTCGGCAAGTCTTCCTGAGGCTTGCTCTTGCTGTCTGTCTGGCTGGAGGCCGCTGAAAGCCTCTGTGGGGGAGACTGCTGTCTCTGCTCTCGAGCGAGCTGCCATTGTAGCGTCTTCCTCGCGGGGCGCTGCTGCCTGCTGTCCATCCCTACTACAGCAGGTGGCAGTTCCCTCGCCTAGGGCTGCGGGGCAAGGTGCAGGAAGGGAACTGACAGGTTCCTGGGGCCACGGCAGTTCCCTAACGCGGATGATGGCACGCCCTGCTAGGGCCGCCTTTACCCAGTGACTGCTCTTGCCGAATAGCAGGGTCCCTTAAGTGACTCTCTCTCCCAGGTCTTGTGGCCACTATCCTCCACACCAGCATCCCACCCCAGGGACAGCAGTAGCCTAGAAATAGATGCTGGCCTCCTCTGCTCTCACCGGACCCCCTGGTCGGCTTTTCCTCGCAGGGGGCGCCTTGTCTGCGGTCCTGACCACCTCCTCAATCCTAGGATCCCACCCTCAGTAGGCCTGCCTTCTGTAACTTGGGCCACCCTACCACACACAAGGCTCAGCGCCGACCTGAGCTCCCATTTCCCACCCTCTCCGCGGGTCTGAACTGTGGAAGTCAGTTGAAGGGCAGCGGTGAAGACTGTGGGGAGTTGGGTCACCCGCTCCCACGCGGATGCCGAGCTCGCCCAGAGGGTTCTGGGAAGGGCTCAGTAGGCTCCGGGACAGTGGGGCGGGATTAATGAGCCCGGGTTGACAATGGATCTGCCGGTGAGACCAGGCTCAGAAGGGTCTGCACAGGGAGTGGAGGGTCGCGTGGCCTGTGACCGCTCATTCGGGTCCAGGTGAACAGAGCAGGCAGGCAAGGCCGACTTAGAAGCTCCAGCACCGGCCTGAGAAAGCCGAGCTGGGTCCAAGGACAGTACTCTAAGGAAGCGGCACGGAGCAGACCTGGAGCTTCCGTCCTCGAGACCCCGCCCTCCGCGGCCGCTTCCGCCCCTCGACGCGTGCGCCCCAGCCTTCAAGCCGCATGGCCCCAATACATTGAGAGAAATCACAGCAGTGGGCGGCCTGAGCGCCGTCAGTTTATTAGTGTCGCTTCAGCACCTTGAAATCGTCCACATGGTCGCATCATGGGACAGATCAGTATCTGCTCCCAAAAAAAGCTATTTACATGAATCCTGCTTTTTATTAAAAAACAAACAAACAAACAAAAAAAAACCAAAACAAACCTAGCAACACATACACACTCTAGAAATCAGTCACAGCGCGCTGGGCAGTCTGCAGAAGCGGACGGAGTCATCCTCACGCAAGGCTGTCAGCTTCTGCTGGCCCCCTTCCAGGACAGCGCAGTCTCTGAAGGGCATAGGAGTTTAGGGAGCAAGTGAGGGCCCAGTACCCTGGCCCTGGGGAGAAGTGCCAGGACGTTTTGATGCGGAATTCATTTGAGATGGAGGCTAGAGGAAGAAGTGAGGCTTGCGTGATAAGGCTAGGGCAAGCCATTGCACGAGGGCTGAGTCTCCCCCACACCCCACACCCCCAGCTCTGGGACCTATACAGTGATAGTGAGCTGCATACTCAGAGGGTGGTGACAGGAACCAACCTGAAGGTCGAGGCAGGGCCCCCAACGGATAGCAATGAGCCATGGTAACTGGTGTGGCCTCTAAGACTGGCAGCCTCTACGGGTGATGCCTCAGAGCTAAGGCCTGTTGGGATGCAAACACTCTGCCGTTGTTCTTACCACTGCACTGCCTGTCAGGGGGGCTTTGGTGTCATCCTTCAAAGGGACAAAGTGCTTCTCCATGAATCCTCATTACAGCTCCATGAGGTAGGCAAGGAAAATGGCCATCTCTCTCTAACCAGTGGGGAGTGAGGACTGCACGGGAGGACTGCGGTCTAGGTCTGCACCTAGCACTCTAGGGTGGTGGGTGTGTGGTGCTCTGGTGCTAGGCTCTCCTGACTCCACCTCGGGCCAGCGGCTGGACAGAGGCTCTACCCACACCTCCTCTTGTGTATGTAAAGTCTGACTCCTGAACCAATCCAGAAGCATGCACAGGGGAGGGTTCTGAAAAGGGGCGGCCCTCAAGGCTAGAAATCTAAGCCAAATGTTTCTTCTGAAGGTTGACCTTTGGGGAAATAACACAAGGGCAGCAGGTAAAGTAGGCTCTTGAGCTCCAAGGACTGCAGTGGCCTGACTAACACTGGATCTTTTCAGAGAACAGCTCACTAGGAGTTCCACTAAGAAGCCCTATACCCAGGGACCTGGGGCCCTCGTATCTAGGACAAATGACCCTGTTCAGCAAGTCAAGGCGGGGGAGGTGAGTAAATAAAAAACTGCCACCTTTCATCCCAGAAGGGTGAGCAGTCCCCAGACTCGGCCTGTCCTGCTCTTGGTGATTTTCTGATCGTACTCTTAGGAGGGTCTCAAGGTCGAGACACCAAGCTTCGGAGCTCCCAAATGGACCACCAGAGTACCTGGGAGGGCCCCAGCTTCAAAGGTGACAGGCACTCTTCTAATTAGACACCTCGGGGAGAAAGGATTCTTGAGAAAATTAGGACTGAGGCAGGAACCCCCTTCATGAGTCTGGTGGAGCATGTACGGCCAGGATGACCCATGCTGTAGGCCACCAGCACACCCTCTCCTGCTGGATGGGAAAATGGTGGAGCTGCCACCAAGAGTGGGATCCAGGTGGCTATGAGGAGCTTGGTTTGACTAGACCCAGTCCTGTGAGGAAGGTGGCCTTTGTAGTCAGACCAGCCTGCTGGCTACACACACACACACACACACACACACACACACACACACGCCCCCTCTAGGTGCCTGTTTCCAGTTTACAACCTTGATTCTCAACTCAGATCCCACATGGCCAATCCTGGACGTTCCTGTCCAGCAAACAGAACAGAGGGAAGGGTTCAGACAGACCCCGGAAGTGTCTCCCGTTTCCAGGATGGACACTGGAACATTTGACAGGACCACCTGATCTGAGCAGCAGAAGCCTAGAGGTGCCTCTGGAATGAGAGCCACAGGGGTGGGGGCGGGGATGCAGCTCCTGCTGGCTCTGCCCCACGCAAGGGACTTCACAAGAGCAACATCTGCTTGGCAGCTACGTTGTCAAGTGTATTTGAGAGCATTAGAAAGATCTGCTACTATAAAACCTCCGCCATGAGGCTGGAGTTTATTGGGAACCACGCATGGGGGTGCCAGGGACTGACATCTCACACTAGGAGACCAAACATGCCCTTGACCTTCAGCTCTGGCCACCGAACCCCAAAGCTCCCCGTGCTCCCTACTTCCTGAGGAAGCAGAATTCTGACTTCAGCAAAGGGCAGGACACAAAGGCAAGAACACCTCTTGCTGTGGTCTGGGCTTTCATGGGACCAGAGTTCACCTCCCTCTCTTACCAGCCTTTCCGCTTGCCCACATATTCTGGTTAATAAGCCGAGCAAAGTTACTCAGTAGCCCGGAGGGAGCAAGCTGGGCTGTGAGCACATTCATACTTAAGACTGTTTCCTGGTGTTTTTAAGAGTCTGTCTCTGTAGTAACCGCGTGTTAACAGAAATACAGCTGTCCCTCCATCAATGGCCAACACAGAGTCACTGTCCAGGGTCAGCCCTTCCGTGGGTGGGGCTAGAAGGTGGCCTTGGAGTGTCCAAAGATGCAGATAGGGAAGTGCTTCACATGGGAAGACCACTGGGCAGCCAGCTGGAAGAACTTGACATCGCTGCATTCCACGCCGTCGATGAGGACTGTGGGAGAGGGCCACCTGACTATCTGCCTGCCTGGCAAGGCAACCCTCTGAGATGGTGGGGTGCTACCAGGAAGCAGGGTAATCCTGAAGCTGGAGGAAGTCCTGCTTAACAGGCCCTTTCTACCACCTGCCCTCCCAGGACTCAGTGCAACGGTGGGCCCACCTCCCAAGGGGTCTGGCAAGGGCAGTTTGAGTCACACCTCAGCCAGGCATGGCCCATTTAAGCCACACCCACCTCACAAGGTCCAACTTAAAATAGCTGTATTTCCAGAGGTAGCCTTAGGAAGACCACCCAAGGAACCGGAACTCACAGGGACCCAAGAGCCCTATGCTCTGAATGTGCTGCTTACAGAATAACCTCTGTAAGATACTTAGATATGTATAAATCAATACTTAAATGAAGGGAGGGCTGGGAATACAGCAATAAGGTAGAGCATTTGCCTAGCATGCATGAGACTCTAGGTTCAATCTCTAGCAATCCCTCCCAGATTTCTATCAATAAAAACGGAAAATGTTGAAGCATTACTTGAATTTGAAAGGCTGTTAGCTGCAGGAGGCACTTTATCCAAACGTGCTCCAAAGCATGGCTCCATAAATATGCCTTTCGGAGCAAAACGGCTGCTTGCCGTGTGGGCTTGAACGCTCTGCACTCACAGTTTACAAAGAGAACTAAACAGGTCGTGGACTGAGCCCCCAGCACCCTACGGAGCAGTCGTGGACTGAGCCCCCAGCACCCTACGGAGCAGTCGTGGACTAAGTCCCCAGCACCCTACGGAGCAGTCGTGGACTGAGCACCCAGCACCCTACGGAGCAGTCGTGGACTGAGCACCCAGCACCCTACGGAGCAGTCGTGGACTGAGCCCCCAGCACCCTATGGAGCAGTCGTGGACTGAGCCCCCAGCACCCTACGGAGCAGTCGTGGACTGAGCCCCCAGCACCCTACGGAGCAGGCCCCGCCCACGCTTACCCCGAAGCATGTTCTGTTGGTGCTTAGCTGTGCAGATCAGCCGGCTGATGCCTTCGATGCACTGGCTTTTGGATTCCACATCCTTGTCCTTTGTCTTCTTGGGCAAAAACATCACTGAGAAGAGAAGAGCTCTACTGTTGGCCTACTGCTCCTTCAGGCCCAAGCTAGCCAGAGCCCTAACAGCAGGCAGGACGGCAGCACGGTGGCCGAGGGGGCGCAGCTGGCCCCTGCTCGCCTGGGATTCAGCTTCTTGCTGCTGACACACAGCACCGTCCCGCATGCTATTCCATCTGAAGCCAGAAGCTGCCCAGAACCTGTGTCCTCACAACTCGGGCCAAGTGTGTCTGACTGCCAACCCCTTCTGAGCTGTGGGCTCATGATCATGGCTTTACTGGGAACTTGCTGGGGGTGGGGGATGACATCCCCACCACCAACAGTCCCCTCTGCGGCCCCTCTCCCACTGCCCAGCCCTGCTCAGTACACTCCCACCTCACCCTTCTTGTTCTTCTCCTTGGTGACCACAGTCATGGACATGGTGGGTGTGGCTGCAGCCTCACCACTGCTGGGCAGCCTGCTGACCTGGAGGGACCGGAAAGTGCACTTGAGCGTGTTTTTGGTGGTGGGCACGTCCTTCTTCTCGGCATCTCTCTTCCTGTCCGCAGGCGGGGCTGCTGTCCAGTAGTCCACCTGCAGCCCCATGAGCTCGGCGCCGACACCCTGGCTGTGGAAGTCAGAAGGAAACGCTCACATTCACCATGTCACTGTGACATCGTAGCAAGGAGGTATGGCTAGCATCTGCCCTAATGTGCTGGCCAGGGTCAGTAAACTGAGAAGCTCTGCAGAGCTGGCTGCCCACTTGTCTGTTGGGATTCTGTTAGTGCTTGTGGCCATGCCCTGGCAACTTGTATTCCCACTCTCCCAGGACCTAGAAGAATGGCTTCATCAGAGGTGTAATGGCCGGCGGGAGCAGGCGGCACCCCGGACTCAAACTCCCCAGTTCAGCCTTGTTGTCTTGAGTTCTGCTCAAGACCCAGGGGGCTAGTAGGACTTGCCTCTCTCATGCGGGGCCTAAAGAGCTGTCTCTTGCACCTCCTCCCCCAGCTCCACTTTGAACACCCACGCTGGGCAAAGGTGCTTTCAGGCTCAGCGAGGCATGTGCTCATTTATGGTAGCTCCTGTCTCCAGGAGTACTACTGAAGACATGGACTACCTCCTACCCAGCTCTATGGCAGCTGACCCTGTCCCCAGTGTCCCTCACAGGACCTCCACCAGTGTTTCACTAGCATCTGTCCACACTGCTCTGACAAGACACACAGGGTGGGAGTCATCGGAGAACAAATGAGATGAGAGCCATGCGTTTACCTGGGGGAGGACAGGCCTCCACTCACGGAAGGGGAGGACGGTGGAGTGGGCGAAGCCTCCTTGGCCGCAGGAGATGTCGATGCGGACGGTGGGGTAGAAGAGAGTATGCTGGAGCCTGAGGGGGCTGCGTCGTCAGAGTCTCCTTTGGAGAGGAGTCACAGGCCAATGGTCAGACAAGCCTTCTGGCCTGACCACACAGCTGCTGGAGACTGGACTGGGACTGAGAGGCAGCTCTTGGGGCAGGTTGGTAGGCAGGGGAGCTTATGTAGGGGGCAAGATATTCTTTCTTGTCAGGGTTTGCTTTGATCTGAGGCTTTGTGAGTACAGAAGAATCAGCAGAAAGTTGCTGTTCCGTAAGAGCAGAGGGATCACCTACCCAAAGGGCCACTCGACCGTCCTCAGAGAGGGATGAGGTTACCTGATGTGGCTGAAGACGGTTCCACAATTCCAACCTTCACAACCTGGGAAGCAATAGATGCTGGCTGGCTAGAGGCGAGAAGGGAGGTGGAGCAGTTCCACTGCCCTACTTAGGCACCCACTTTGGAGCTAATCTTTGGTGGGCGCCTATGGCCCCGCTGCTGCCAAGCTTCTGGGCCCACAAAATAGGAAGCGGGTTCCCGCATCCTCCCATCTATGGGACAGGACTTGGCTCTGGAAAGTGGCAAATCCCATGTGCATGTGACTTGCCAGTCCCAGACATCCATTAGACTGGGATAAGAAATACTGTTGCAAGAGTAGGAGCTATTTCACAGTATGTATGGGCCAACAGGGAAAGTGCCTCAGACATGAGCTATCCAGAATCTGTGTTAATTCAGCACAAATCACAGCACCAGATTCAGAGTTTCAGCCACGTCAGGTGCCCATCAGGCACCTTTGTCACTACAGAAGGGCCCCTGAACAGGATGCTAGCGGCAAAAAGGCTGTGAAACTGGGAGCTCCACATTCAGTCACAGCTCGCCTGTGCCAGGAGGTACAGCCCTGACTGGGCAAACCTGCCCGAGGCTCATCCTCATCCTCCAGCAGACAAGTCTGAGACACCTCTCCTCAGTGCTGAGCTAACCCCGACAACCTGACCCATCTCCACAGACAGGGCTATACTTCCACATGTTCACTGTGCAAACCAAAAGCCCCAACTAAAAAAATGCAGGAAGGAAACAACGGGGATTTATAAGAAGGAACTAGGCAGCCCTTGGTTGCCTCACATCAAGGTTCTGTACATGTAAGCTAATAATACAAAAGCACTCTGTTGTGACAGGAGTCTTGGCAGGCTCATGTTTCCAGTGAAAGAAGCTGGTGATACTCACCCCGACAAAGGGAATGAACCTCTGAGAGGATTCTTCATCAGGGCTGGGAGCAAAAACAGAGAGTTACACTCCCTCCTGGAGCACACAACCCTGGCTGTCCCCAGCCCAAGGGCCCAGTCTACTCACCCCTAACCCTACCCAGTCCTCAGCACATCACCCGCCCACAGGTATTCTTTGTCACTACAGAAAGGCCCCTGGACAACCTGACTAATACTTGGATCCCTTCCCATACGTCAACAATCACAAGCGAGGAATTTCTGCACCCCTGCAGGGAAGCTGCTGTGCAGTCTTACACCCAGGGAGAGCACGACAGCTCGTGGCTCTTGAGGGAAATTGCTTTTATAACAGTTGCCTCCTCAGCCCTGGCCATCTGCCTGCTTCCAGGCCTTCCAAGCCGAGTCCCTGATCCATGTGCATGCCCCATGGAGTCCAGAGCTGGGCAACAGGCTGGGCCTTCTTCAGTGACTGGCACTGACCGTCCCAAAACCAGGAAATGAAGGGGTCTTCCCAAGTCTGAGTGAACTCAGTAACATCTATAGAGGCTACAGCTTTGGCTAAAGTGCTGGTGTATAAATGCTAGGTTCTAACAGTAGCATCTAAGTACAGTCCGAGGCCTGAGCAGAGCTCTTGGCACAAGCTTGAAGCACTGACTAGATGAGGCATCGTCTGGACTTGGCTATGTATAGCATTTGGCAACAGTAACTTGTCCTGGAAGTACCAGTCATGACCCATCCACCATGCAGAGGGTCTGAGTTCAGGAGCTGAGATGAAAAGCCATTTGTCCTCCTTCCGCACACTGCTCACTAGGGCTAGCCACATTCATCTCTTAGGAGGCCCCCGACAACCAGCCTGGTGTCCAGGGGCGTAATCTCAGCCCCAGAGTGCATGGCTCCCTCCGAAGTCAGAGGGTGCCCTTCTGCATCTCTCGGAAGGGCTGGCTCTGGTGGTAGGCTGTGCCTTTTTCTTCCACACCCTCCCTTCCTGTCCTCCTCCAGTGACTTCCTGGTCTGAAGAGCATGACACCAGCTGGAGTCACTTCTGCGTGGTTCTCCAGACTCTCCTACCTTGTTTCCTCACACTGATACTGGACGCTAGCACATCTGTCACAGAGATGTGCACGTATGTCAGGCCAAGCGCTTGAGCTGGATAGATGAATGAGATAGGTCTCCCTGTATCTAGGGTGGGGGCATCCCTGAGGGAGACAAGGCTTCTCCCTGTATGTAGGCTTGGGGGTGCAGTGCCCCTCAGGAGCTGCAGTACGGCAGGTGCTGCCTCACAGTTTTCAGGGATATGCCTTTGTGGGAAACCACACTTGGGAGGTGTGCGGCCAGCCAGTTGCCTGTCCCGGACATGAGCTTTCAGAACTGACCGTCCATCCCCCTGGTGGGGAGGAGGCTTGTTCCCAGCACTCCCCTCACGGTCCACCCACAAGATAGACCAGTGGCCTATGCAGAAAGAGGGCTCTGTCTCTCTGTCTCTGTCTCTCTCTGTCTCTGTCTCTCTCTGTCTCTGTCTCTCTCTGTCTCTCTCTCTGTCTCTCTCTGTCTCTCTCTGTCTCTCTCTCTCTCTCTCTCTCTCTCTCTCTCTCTCTCTCTCTCTGTCCTCCCCATACCTAAAGACTTGGCAGGAGTCTTGGCCATCCCAATATGCTAGTCCAATGGAGATGGCTAAATTTCCAGCCTCCCTTTCCTTTCTAAGGAGGGCAGTTTTGAAAAGAGAAACCTGTTATCCCTTGTAAATTATTTTACTCCTGGCCCAGATCTGCCCTACCCATGCCCGTCCACTTCAGGCAACACTTCAGGCCCAGAGGTTTTAGAAAGCAGGCAAGCACAGTGGTTCCCAGGGTGGAGGCTCTAACCCACCGGGCCACCCACAGTCAGTCTGCAGGCCCTCTAGAACCATGACAGAGCAGCCTCTTATCTACGGTCCGCTCTGAGACACTTGGGAACAGAGCGTGGCCTACAAGGCCATGTGTGACAAGACACAGGAGACACTGCAACATGGAAAAGCTACTCAAAGCCAAGCTGTGTCGGGGCCATGCAGACAGAACCAGCATAGGGACAGCAACTGTGACAGCAGTGCCACATTGCATCTCGGGCCATGCAGAAGCAGCAGCACGTGACACTAGCTGGCTGACACCTAGATGCACAGGCGGCCAGGGCCTGCAGCACAGGGACTCGTGAAGCCAAGTGTTGGCAGGCTAGAAATCATGTCCTTGATCTGTTCCCAAGACCTGCCATGACACCAAAGACACTCAGCTGAGGTCCGAGGACCTATTTCACCACATACACCAGAACAGCAGCCTGGGGCGTGTGCTGTCCCACTGTGACCTGAGGGCTCAGCTGCCATTGGAGGGCCAGTTCCATTCCCAGCTTCAGTTACGAGGCAAGCAGGAAGGTACCTCCCTGCCAGAGCTCTCACAGGGAAGGCTGGGCAAGCCTGGGTCCTCACTGGTTCCTTGCAGGTACCTCCTTGCCAGAGCTCTCACAGGGAAGGCCGGGCAAGCCTGGATCCTCACTGGTTCCTTGCAGGTACCTCCTTGCCAGAGCTCTCACAGGGAAGGCCGGGCAAGCCTGGGTCCTCACTGGTTCCTTGCAGGTACCTGTGCCCACCTAGGGCCGGTGTCACTTCTGTATCACAGGCAGAGGGAGTTACGGGGCACAGAGAGCGTCCCCTCAAGCCTGATTTTTACTAGATGTAAGTACAGCACAGGAGAGCATGCTGCAGCTCACTGTCACAGCCGGTGAGGTGACATGGGCCAAGCCTCAAGGCAGGAGAGAGGTATGAAGGCTGGTCTTTCTCTTAACTCAGGGGCTTGTTTAGCAGGGAAGTCCGGTGCTCAAGGACCTTCCTGTGTGTCCAGTTGGCTCGGGTAACGGGTAGCAGCACTACCAGCAATGAGGATCCTGGACCCACGGCTCTGTCCCAGGCACTTTTCCCAGGAGACAGATACCTTGAGGCAAGAGTGGCAGACAGTGGGCAGGACCCTCTCAGCACTGAAAAGGTCAGCTCTACGGGTACCTGAGAGTAGCTCAAATTTTCAGAGAGTGAAGCCTTGACGGGAAGAAAGGCACTTTATTTCTGTTTAGGTCCTGAGAAGCCTGGCTGCCTCCCCAAAGAAACTAGAGAAGATATTACAAACTCATCTGTGTCCCTGCTGGCCTCAGGAGCTGATGGTACAGTGGTGGGAGCAGCTACGGCACCTGCCATTCTGTGCCAGCTCCTGGACCTCCTACCTCCACACTTGCACACAGAGGACAGCAGTGGCGGTGCCGTCCGTCTGAGTCTGTGGGGGTGGCCAGATTACTGCTAGTGTTAGGAGCAAGGCCTGCGTGGGGTCGTCCAGACACCAGCACCAGCACTTTAGAAACACAAACTCCTTGAGGTTGGAGGTGGACTAACAGGGTTGGTCGATCAGCAACTCTCCTAGAAAGAGGTTCATAGGTGCCCTTCCAGAAACAGAAATCCTGCCTGGGGCATCAGGAGATGCCCTTGGGCAATGACCCTGCTAAACAAGCCCCAAAGACCAGCCTGGAGACAGGTAGGGAATAGGTCAGAGAGCTGTACCTCAGGGTAAAGTCAAAGTGAAAATGCTTTTTCCTTTTTTGGAAAGCCACCAAGAGAGAAAACACACATGTTAGGACACTCAGGAACAGCAACAAGTCATCTACATACTCAGGCAGGAGCAGAACGGCTCCTGGTGGTTTGGCTGAGGGCTCCTGGAGGATCTGTGCAGTGGATCTGAGCACCAGGCAGTCGGAGAAGCACTGGCCTCTGCTGACCTACCACACCAGATGAGCCTTCAACTCAACTATCTTTTGGTCTGGGGAAGGCAGTGTGTGCACGCACAACTTAAATGGATTGTGAGCTTTGCTGTCATTGGCTGCAGGGTCTCTGCCTCTCCTGAGCAGGGTCCTGGGCCCACCCTGGACACCAAGGAAGAGGCCGCCTTAGGCTCTGTGGACTTAACTCCCCTTTACCGCAAGTAGGCTACAAAGTCCAAAGGTCTGAGCCAAGACAGATATGTTTAGTTCCCTAAGTTGTGGAGGTCCTGCCCAGAGCCCCTCAGCTTCTAGGCCCAGGCTCAGACCCACTCTAACCAATCTTTCACACAGAACTTCTGAGCACTACCCAATTCTGGGCAGTTGGGTTTATGATCTGTTTACCCAGAAGTCAACGCCAGGGTCAGGGGACCTATGAGGAAGGAGCCACACGGAAGGAGGATGACCAGAGAGGAGGACTACAGAACCAGTGCCTTTGACTACGTCATGTAGAAAGCCATCATGCACAGAAATAAGGGGTTCTAAGAACCCAGCCTGGTATTCTGATCTGACACGGGCTCAATGGAGGCTCCTACCACACTCAGCTTTTTCATCCTGGCCCCTTGAAGGGTCTAGCCCATAGCCTACAAGGAGCAGAGGGTCAAGGTACATCTCTAGGCCCCCAGCCCCGCCTGGCCCCCCATGTTACCTCCTCTGCTTGTAGGTCAGCATGGCCTCTGCGATGGGGAGCTGGTGAGCACAGTTGGCTCCTGAGATGTACTGGGTGATGCGTGACACGATGTCTGGTGTGTCCTGCACTGCACAAGGCAGAGGCGGCAGAGGGTCAGCATGGTGGCTCGGTGGGAGCCGCAGGGGTCTGGGCTGAATCCCGGGCACTGGGTTTTGGCTCTTTTCTATCTCTGCTCTCTACCAGCAGCCTCTGACTCAAGTGCCCAGCCACAATGGTCCCAGGTGAGGGTGCAGGGTTCCTCTCAAATCCTGAAGGCATGTTCTACCCTGCTCCTGCCCCTTCCGAATGGCCCCACACCATTTTACCAGTAGGTCAGGTAAAAGCTCGGCCTGGGTGACGGAAGCCCCAAAACACACACACCCACCCCACAGCTGAGCCTGAGAAATGGGGTCTCTTGTGATGGAAGGTCTCCAGGGGAAGGGGCTGTAGGTGCATGGGCAGCCCCCCTCTCCAGCACAGTGCCCAGGCCTCACCACTGCTCTGGGCTTCCAGCTTGTTGAACAGGTCTCTCCAGGCCAGATCCTGGAAGAAGTTGTTGTAGCGGTAGTCCACAGAGCCCAGGTACCTGGCCACAGGGTGGGAGCCTGGGAACCCCAGGAAATCCATCACCATGTGGAGTTGTCCAGCCCTAGACAACCCTGCTGTCCTGAGCCCCTCTGCAGTCGGCTACCATGGGCCCGCAGGGAGAGCAAGGGCAAAGTCCCCACGTCTGTTGCTCTCCCAGGGAAGGCAAATAAGATGAAAGAAAGCCAAGGTGGTGGCAGGAAGACCAAGGAAGGTGATATGACATGGGCTCCAGGTGAGACACTGCCTTTAAACTCCATGACTGATAAATGGGCAAAGCCTTGAGCAGATGTGTTTTATAGTTAGAGGATCTGCACAACCCAAATGGCTCCTGGAGATTAAGTCCACAGGACCATGACAACCTCTACAGGCTGATTAGACTTTCTGGTGACACAAGCCAAAGCTCATGTGAAATGATCAGTGGTAGGGCACCAGCACGGGCCATCCTGGAAACTAGTTTGCCCTCTGACACATTCTACATGATAAGGGCATCTGTCAAAGAGAAGAAAAGAGTGTGACTGACTACAGAGCCTGGCTCCTGGCTGCTCAGAGTATTTGATCCTTAGCTTCCAAGGGCAGGGTGATGATACTATGCCTGGCACACGTGTCTTTTCAAATAACTAAAATTTTTAAGTAACGGAAGGATGTCACGTTGGTACCTCTACCTTTACCAGGCTGTGTCCCTGTCTCTGAGGTCCCCCAGGCTTAGTCACAGGCGGCCAGCAGCCCAAGGCCCCTCACCCAGTGGGATGATGAGGAAGCGCATGTAGCCGAGCCAGTCAGGTGTCTTGTGAGACAACTGCTCCACGAAGAGCCGCAGGATGGCACTGAGGTAATGCTGCGCTCCCGCCACGGCGATCTTCACAGGGGTCGGTGGCTGAGAATTGCAGTTGCAGCTGCGATCCCAAGAGGGTGGGGCAGAGAGGGACAGATGCCTCACTGTCTCTGTCCCAGGATCAGCCCCCTAAGGTCTGGGAAGCCTGATGTCCCCAAGATGCAGCTGCTCTTGGAACACCATCCCAAGGGAGCTACCGAGCCCAGACGCCCTACCAACAGGAGTTCTGAGTTTGTGGGCCGGGAAGCTGAATGTCTGCCTGGATATGCCTGGGCCAGAAGACCTGTGCTCAAGACCTCTGCTGGGACAACTGCAAGTGGACCCCCTCATCACCCCTAAATGAGCTTCAAAATATCCACTGGGAATCAGAGTAAAGCTGCAGGAAGTCTATGAGCGGCACATCTGGACCCACCCATGATTGTCAGGGTCAAATATTCCGCCTTCAAGTAGCAGGCAGGGCTGGGATGTAAGGCCCCAGTGAATACTCAGGCAGGAATGCCAAAGGGTAGAGCCCCAGGTAAGAAAGGAGCAGGAGACTCACTATCGCTGTATCCGAGAGACAATGGTGCTGAAGGCAGCCTGCACGTCAGCAGCAGAGCATGTGCACACCACAGGAAGCGTGTGCTTCTGCAGGACGTCTGAGAGGAACTAGAAAGGGATAAGCCAACAATGACCCTGGCGTGGTACCTGGCAGTCCCCAGATATCCAGGCAGTGCTGATCATCGCCACCCCGTCTCCTCCAGGATGGACTGCTATCCCTTACCTGTCCCTGCCAGTCAGAGGTGTTGACGAGAATGATATTCTCGGGGAGTTGGTCATCGGAGATGAGGATGTGGTTCAGTTGGTCATACACAGTTTTCCTGGGAATCTAGAGACACCGAGGTGTCCACATAAGGAAACGCAGCACCCGGGCCTTTCAACTCCCAACCCTGGGCCTCATACTCCATACCGCCAGCAGGTGTGGAGGCTGAGGGCAAGTAAGGAGGTGCCTGACTAATGTGGAGGTCCCTAAGTCTGCAGTGGCCACACTCTGGGTGGTGGGACAGCAATACAATGGCTTCAGTGAGCCCCAGGGGCAACAGGCTTCCTGACAGCAGACCGTCCAGGCTTGCCCATCCTCAGAGCCCTGACAGCAGACTCCCAGGCTTGCCCATCCTCAGAGCCCTGACAGCAGACAGTCCAGGCTTGCCCATCCTCAGAGCTCCTAGGCTTCTCTCTGCTCTGCCTGGCCTGGGCGGTATCCTCCCCAGTTCCTACCCTAACCTGCAGCTGGCTCCTTGTGTCGGGACAGCGCTCGTTGTCTAGGCTGTTGGCCCGTTCATTCTGTGGCCGAGCTGGCTGGCGCTCCTTCAGGGACGTGCTCCGGCCCCGGCGGCCGGCTGGCTTTGACTCTGACCTGCCAGAGACCAGGAAAGGCAGAGGAGAACAGCTGGGGTGGTAAGCCGTATGTTCACTGCAGGTTGCCTACTGTGCTGCCCCACGACAGCTGCCACCTCCCCCGCAACCTGGCAGACCCTGTGAGGTTTCACTGCAATCTCCCCAGCAACCTGAGCCCTCAGTGGCATGGAAGTAGTGGTGCCTCTTGGGCACTTTGGCCTTAGGGTTGTAGGCCAGCAGATGGCCAGAGCTAGTGACCGAGTGGCTTCCCACAGCCCTGCCCTAAAGGTGCAGAAAATCCCTCGGCACAAAGTCCACACCTGGTGGAGGGGATGACAAGCGACTCAGTCTTGATGATCCTTCCACTGGGAGGCAACTTCTCGGTGAACACATCTAAGGCAGAGGTATCGGCCTCTGGGCTATCCTCAGGTTGCCCTGACGGTTCCCGGGAGGCTGGTGTACTCTGATAGGTTGAAAGGAGCCATAAGTACCAAACGCAGAAACATTTACCATGCCTCTCCTGTCCGTGTGCCCTGATTTGGGGTAAGGCTCAGGGCTTCCTCTAACCTCAGGTCTTGCATAAGGCACAGTCACATGCAAGAGGAGATATGCTCCTCTCCTACAAGTAGCTCTTGGACCAACTCTGATCAGCACCAAACCTGCTGAAAGCCCCACCCACCCTGCACATTGTCAAAGAGACTCCACAGGCCTGGGTCTGATAGCAAGGCTAGGGACACCGCCAGCCAGCTGAGATGCCCAGCCAGTATCCACATAGAGTGAATAAAGGGTCACCAGGCAGCCTGGTCGCTCCTGAGGTGGGATACATGCTTTCAGAGTATGAGAACACAAAACCCCCATGTGCAGGTCTGTACATTTGAGGTCAGCTGCACACAGACAGACAGACGAATGCCCCCCATGCCTGCTCACAAGGGCCACCGTGTCAGAGATGCTGTCGCTGGGCTGCTTGCCTCCCAGGGATCTCGTCTTCTCAGGTACATCAGCCTGGGGGTGATGACACAGGAATTGACTATGCTGTAGAACCAGGATGTCTACTTCTGGATGGGAGGAAGCCCGGGGAGACTAGCTAGGCATTTCAGACTGTGAGCTCGGGATTATATTAGAAGATGCTCCTGCTACTGGGCAGAACCCTGAGCCCAAGAGATACCAGCTAGGTACACGCTGGCTAGGCATTCAAGACTGACTGGAAAGGAAGGATGAGAATGCCCGGCCTGGTCCGAGGGTGTCACCACTACTCACCGGGCTTGGGGGCTCCTTGTGGCTTCGGGCACTGTGGATGCTCCCTATCTCTGTCTGTGAGCTGGAGTGAGACAGGCCCTCGAAGTACGGCCTGGATGAAGAAAGGCGTAGACGTTAATTCCCTAGATCCCCGATACACTGAGAGTGAGGTTCAAACCACTGCACAGAAGGGCAAGCAGCATGGACCTCAGCAACAGCAGAGAGTAACATCCAAAGACACAGTGTGGAAGGCCTGTGTAACTCAACACCTGCTCCTGAGGGAACCTTACACATGCTAAGATTCTGCAGTGACTCAGCTCCAGGTGGGCACAGCTCCTGCACTGCCTATGATGTCAGCAGCAGAGAATGTGTTCCAGAGCTGCTGAGATGACTCGGTGAGGAAAAGCACCTGCTGCTAACCCTTAGGACTTGAGTTTGAGCCTTGGGATCCAGGTCCTGGGAAGAGGAGAAGTAACCCTAGCAATTTGTCCTCTGACCTTCATTCTTGTGCTGTGGCACACACATGCCACCACCCACAACAAAATGTAATTTAAAACAAGAAGAAAACCCCATCTGCTTGTGTTGGCTCACCCCAGGTGGGACAGCCAACACAAGGAGAGTGGCTGTCAGCACTGGATGCCCCTTGTGTTGGTTTGAATAGGTGTGGCCTTGTTGGAGGAAGAGTGTCACTGTGTGGGGGGACAGGTTTTGAGGTCTCCTATGCTCAAGCTACACCCAATGCAGACCCAGTTTCCTGCAGAATTCTCAGATCCTTCTCCAGCACAATGCTGCCATGATCCTTGCCATGCCAATAATGGACTAAACCTCTGAAACTGTAAGCCAGGCCCAATTACATGTTTTCCTTTATAAAAGTTGCTGTGGTCATGGTATCTGTCTCTTCGCAGCAGTGAAATCCTAACTAAGATACCCTTGTTGAGAACCTTGAGACCTACAACCAGAATACAGGAATCAGAAGAACATTTTCAACAGCACAAGGGTATGATGGCCAGGTCCAGAACAACTAAGCCATTCAAGACACATTCGGACGGTTCCAGACCAACACACATGATGTGATACCAACTAGGCTACATCAGACCAAGCCTGACAAAGCCACTTCAGACTAATCCAGAAGAGCCATGACTCTGGGTCAGTCAGGCCAATTCTTGACAATCTGATCAACCTGGACGAATGGATCTGTCTTCAGCAGGTCAAGTGTGAGTGAAGAAAAAGGACATGAGGAAAGCAGAAAACGAAAAGATGTTGCAGAACTCAGGCTAAAATAGCTGGCGGGATTTCTGTTGGTCCATGTGGGTGAGAAAGCTACGCAGAGACCTGCAGATGCGGGGTGTCATCTGTGACTACTTAGGATCATGGTACCACAGTGATCACCCAGAACTACAGGCATTAGCTGGCCAGGGACTGCACCAACATACTGTCCTGGGGCTCATGATGGGGAGAACTTGGACTCTGGGTGAACCCAATGTGACCCAGCAGAGGTCACACTACAGCAGAGAACACACTCAAGCCTAAAGTGAGGCAGGAAGGAGCAGTGCTGAGACAGGGGACTGAGGTGGAGGAGCACAGGAATATTGGCTTGCTTGACCTAGAGGACATCCCCAAACCAGCGGTTTAACACCCGGACTGAGCCCAACAAGACACAGGTAGAAAGAAGTCGAGGTCTGAGGACGCCACCTCAGAAACAGAAGCATAATAAGTGTTAATTTGTTTTTGAAACAATGTCTCATTCTGTAGTCTAAGCTGCCCTTAAACTCAGTTACTTAAGTTTTCCAATGCCAAGTTTCCTAAATGCCAAGACTACAGGCATGAGAAACCAAGTCCAGCAGTAATGAATAAAGTGTTGGCATCTCTGAAAGTTATGGTTAATTAACTTCAGGACACAAGAAATCCAAATTGTCCCGGTTAAAAACTTAAAAATGAAGTATCTAATTTTTCTGAACACCCTGAGTTTCCCTGTCCTCGGCAGCTACACCAAGACTGAAGTCGCACCCCGTGCTGAGGGCTAAGCCTCTCCAGGCCCCACATACCCGAGGTACATGTGTGCAGACTGGCCTGCTTTCCTTTTCCTCTCTCCGCCCTAGGCTAGGCTTGCCCATCTGTCCTCTCAGCCATACCAAGGAGGAGCACTGGATGGGGGTCCCCTCTGCGGCCTGTACCGTGGACCCCTGCAGTTTCTAGCATACCTCAGAGCTGTTGGTGGGGAGGGGGGATGGAGAGGGACACTCTAGGGCCCTTCGTTCTTCTGCAGCCTGCCTCAGGGACCAAGCTCTGGCCTCCCAGAGAACCTTCCAGCTCAGGCCCGTTCCCTGATGCTCCCCTCCGACCTGCAGACGGCTCCGCCTATCTCTAGTTCCCATGGACACACAAGCACTGCGGTCTGTCACCCGGGTACCACTCACCCCGAGGAACACTCTGCCTTGAAAAGGCGGCAGACCTAGCTCCAGTGGGTCAGGAGGAGCTATGGCCTTCCACAGCTGCCTTTCTGCTAAGGCGTCCTTTGCTTCTGGCCATGGGGGAGCCACCTGGCTCTGTCTACCCTGTAACCTTGGACTCAGTTCATGTTACTCCCTCTCGGGGTGTCCTGGTCCCTATGAGAACTGTCCAAGCCTGCGGTGGCCCAAGGCAAAACATGGGTCATAACAACAGGTCAAACCAAACCAACTCAGGCCATTCTAGAACGGGACTATCAGGCAGCTCAGAAACCCTGTCAGGCTCAGGCTCACTGGACACGGCGGTTTCAACGTGGCATAGCTCACCGGAGCTTGGGCTTCGGGGTGCTAAGGACGCTGTCGTCGTCATCCATGTCAGGGCCACTGTCGCTGGGGTTCTCCACGTCCAGCGTGTCATAGAGAAGATCCAGGTCCTCCTCCACCTCAGGAACATGTTCTGCAGGGTCCTGCTCCGAATCTAAGACCTAAAGCAACAGATGCTGACATGTAGGAGAACCCACAGAGGCTAACAAAGGGGGTGTGTGCAGAACACAAACAGGTGGGCCAACAGTGCCACACACACTTACTTGACAAAACATCCTACTATCTGCTTTTCTTCTCTCTCTCTCTCCTCTCTTTCCAAGTAGTCACAGGACAGAAGTTGATATCAAATAGATCCCTCTGTCTCTCTGCGTTATTGTTTGAGACAGAGTCTCTCACTGAACCATAGTGGACTGTGACTGGACTAGCTGGACCACAAGTCCCAGCAATCCTCCTGTCTCCTACTCCAGCACTGTGATTACAAGTGTGCACAGCCACACCAGCTTCTAAGTAACGCTCGGGTCCTCATGCTCGCACAGTAAGGCTCCACTCACTGAGCCAGTTCCTAGCACCTTCCGTGCACTTCTCTAATATAGGAACTGGGATCACCTCAGAGACCTCGACTCACCTCACCGTGTGATTACCCTTCAATGGCTTGGCAAGGACATGTTTAGAACACAGTGTTCACACTTTGGAAAACACAGATCGTCGAACTTGGACAGCACATGAGGTCCTGTCCCCTCAACCAAGATATGAAGTTCTTCTCTCCAGGAAGTTCTCTTGGCCTGGCGGAGCCACACCCTATTCCCCCAGGCAAACTCTGATCAGAGTTGGTGTCAGAGTGTCTACCAAGAGAGACTTCTAAGCATCATGCTGAAGGGCCTCCAGTAAGTGACTCGGGAAAGAGGGTAACCTCTCATGAAGATGGGTAACCACTGACGCAGAGCTGTGGGGGAGCGGCTCCTTTATCCTTCCCAGGAGGATGAACACTGTCCTTGAAGAACAGGTTTTCCCCAGATCTTGGACTTCCAGCCTCCAGAACTGCGAGCAAGACATGCCGGCTGTTGCATTACACAGCCTGAGCTGATCATCTACGGCTTAAACCAGAACACAGCAGCAGAGAGCTGCTGTACGCTGTAACTGAACAGCAGGGAGCTACCGTATGCAGCAACAGAACAGGACGCTGGTAGGAAACGGAGCCGAGCTCAAAGGAAGAGTGTGGTTCTGGGAACTGGGGGTAAGGTCACCTATGACAAAGCAGAAAAGCTCGGTAGGTCTACAGGTAGACCCAGGTGTTTGACGGAACAGAAAGCTTCTAAGTGATAACACAGGGTATCTGGCAAAAAAAACCCCTCCAATTTAAAGGGTGCCACATGAACGCTCTTGACAGTTTACAATGAAGTGCAAGGGGGGAAATGCGATAGAAATCTAGAGAAATGAATTTTAAAGATTTGGAAAAGTCCCAGCCAGACCATTTCGTAAAGAATCAAAGTAGGAGCTGGAGAGATGGCTCAGTGGTTTATAGTGTGTACTGCTCTCATAGAGAACCGGAGTTAAGGTCCCAGCACCCAAGCCAGGTAGTTCAAAGCTCTTACTAACCCCAGCTTCAGGAAATCCAAGACCCATTTCTCCCTTCTGTGGGCACTGCACTTGATTGTACAAGCCCCACCCCCAAAATGTCCATATATACATATAATTAAAAATAAAGTATTTTTAAAAATTAAAGTTTGAAGAGACTGGAAATGGACAGAGGGAGCAAGGGGCTGCTCAGCAGGATGGAGATGACCCAAAGACGCTTCCCGCTGACGGCCTGAGGGCGGCAGGTTCAAGCAGCGGCTCCTCAGTCTCAAAGCCGTCTCCACAGGACCCGGGCAGCAGGAACAATCGCGCAGATGGCACAGCAACTATAAGTGCCAACTCTCAATGTCTGCAAAAACGTAATCCTTTTAAATGGATCGTCACAGGATGCGCTATCCCTGGCAGAGGCCTGAGGTGGGAACAGGGTCATGTCTAAAAGCACCCACTCCAGTAGAGAAACCACGGCAGTGGTTTGCTCAGAAAGGCCACAGCGCCATCCCAGGAGAGCCAGAAGCCCATAGCTACCATGAAAGATCCTATAGGCTGCACCCAGCAACACTGTGGGGTGCAGTACCAGGCCCTAGAACCCCAGCTCCAAGCCAATGTGTCCTGAGAGCAGATTACTGAACCAAAGAAGGGTTTTCTAGCCTTAAGATTCAATGTTTGGGGAACAGAAAGGAGGCTCTTGCAGAGAGAATGGAGTTTGGCTCCCAGCACCCACACGGCAGCTCACAACCATCTGTTAACTCCAGTTATAGGGTCTGATGCCTCCTCTTCTCACCTCACCTCTGTGGGTACCAGGCATGTATGTACACAGTGTACTTGTACACATACAGGCAAAGCAGTCATACCTATGAAAATCAGTTAATCCTTTTTTTGTTAAAAGATTCAATGTTTGAGGTCAATGAGAATAAAGAATATTTCTGCCAAGTTTAAGGACCTGAGTTTGATCCTTGGGTCTCACGTGGTGGAGTGAAAAACAGGCAGAAGTACGTGCACATGCACACACACGCGTGCACACACACACATTAAGTAAGTAAATAAATGAATGTGCAGAACGTCTTGCCCTGCTGGGTGTTGGACTTTGGGGAGCAGTTATGTCAGTTTCCTTTTCTCCGTTTTTTTTTTTTTTTTTTTTTTTTTTTTGGTTTTTCGAGACAGGGTTTCTCTGTGTAGCCTTGGCTGTCCTGGAACTCACTCTGTAGACCAGGCTGGCCTCGAACTCAGAAATCCACCTGCCTCTGCCTCCCAAGTGCTGGGATTAAAGGCGTGCGCCACCACCGCCCGGCTTTTTCTCCGTTTCTAAATAGAATCTCTGCCCTATGCTGGTCTCATAACTTACTCTGCACAGACTGTAATTTCCTGCTCACACCTGGACAAGTCCTGCTCAGTCACATCTGATGTAGAAAGTTGCAGACATTCTGGCATTTAAGAATCTGGTTGAGGCTAGCGTTGAGGCTATAGGTCTGATGGGATAGAATGAATACATTTTGTATGAGGGAAGAAAATGAATTTTGGGATCTAGGAGCAGAATGTTTTGATCTGAATGCTGTGTCCCCCAAAATTATGCTGGAACCTAATCCTAAGGTGATTCCGTAAGAGGCTTTGACTACTGCTGCTGCCATCACTGTATGAGGAAGCTGAGGCATGCAGGAAGGTCCAGCCCTCTCCACAGAATCATCTGCCGGCACCCTGACTCTGGCCTTTCAATCTCCAAAACTATGAAAGGCATTCTTTGGATGTACTTCACACACACACACACACACACTCCTCCCTCTGGGGGGAGGGGCCAGAAGAGGGCATTGACTCCCCTAGAACTGGAGTTACAGACAGTGGTGAGCCACCATGTGGGTGCTAGGAATAGAACCTGGATCTTTTACAAGAGCAGCCAACCAGTGCCCTTAACTGCTGAGCTGTCTCAAGAGCCCCTGTCTGTATTTGGTTACGAAGACCTAGAAGTTTAGTTACAGCACAAAAATGACTAAGATAATCTACAGTCCCACACAGGTGACCACACACTCCAGGATAGCTAGTGGGTCGTGAGTGAGAGTGAGTGCCTATCCACAGCTCCTAGTAACGAGGAGTCTGAGACAGAGGTGGAACAAGAGCCAGACGTTCTTTTCCTCACATAAAAGGGAAAGGTACAGGACAGATATGAAGCAGCTCACATGGCCTGGTAACTTTCATGAATTCTATACAACGTGGGAGATTATTTCTATGAAAACAAAACAGTTCTTGCCCTGACCACTGTCCAGGATATTGGCTAAACTTTCCAGACTTTAGGCTGAGTCTCAGAAGCCAGAACAAAAGCTGTGTATGTCAGGTTTGAGACTCAGCCCTGTTGCTTGGTAAACATGAATGTCGATGGTCAAATCCACCTGCCTCCACCTGCAAGCCTACAGTGGTCCTAGGTCAGGCAGTTTCCTTGCTGTGTGCCACTCTCAGCTACTCTGGGTCTGTCTCACGAAGAGATGCAAGCTTCAAGATAAAGGGCCCAGAGGCTATTCCACTGAAACAGGCTGATGGTGTCCCAGAATAGGTACTGGCCCCAGAGAAAGCCCTGCAGCTGAAAAGTGCCACTCCCAGTACCTGCATGTGTGGAGAGTAGATGTTGAGTGTTGGCGCTTGGGCTGAACTGGGAGAACTGGGACCTTGGGGCTCTGGGTGTGTTCCTTGCACACATAGATACAGAGGGTGGGTACGTGTTCTGAGGATCAAACATCCAAATGTCCCCTCTCTACTGTGAGCACAGAATCTTGACTGTTTTGTGATTTTCTTTGGATTATGAACAAATTCAATATCTAAGACTGGGGATTAAAGAAAAACTAAGAAACCAAAGTGTCACGGTATGTTGGCCACAGAACAGGCTAAGTATGGTGGGTGCCGGAACATGGACAGTCTTCTTTCTTCTACTTATTCTATGAACCTGAAACTGCTCCCCAAAACACTCTGCTTATATAAACCAACGCTCAACTCTCTACTGGGTCTTTCCACAGATACACCACCACTTGGGAGTTCAGTTGCTGGCCTCTCTCCCAGCTGCCACCCAGGCTGGCAGGCAGAGGCAATACCCCAGGGATGGTAAGTTCAGACCAGATCTGGCCTGGAGGTTCTCTGGAGCACTTCTTGCCCAGCAGGACATCAGGGGCTTCAGCCGCTGCGCAGAGCCCTGGCCCACTCACCTCCTCCGACACCTTAAACCTGCGCAGGAGTGCCACCACCTTCTGCTTGAAGTTCTGCTGCTGTAAGACCAGAAGCACAGGAAGCTGGCGTAAGGAACGATGACGGGAGGGGCCACATTTCTGGGACAAAGCAAGGAACTGCACTCTGGTCTCTTAGTAATGAGGGACAGGCGGAGACACAGCTCACGCACTATGAAAGTATAAACTGGACACAGCATTTACATACAGCCACATGCACATTCTTAGTGTTGGAAAGCACAGAGTCTGGGGAGCCGACAGTCCACAGCCTCTGAGGGCAACTGAGGAAGGGCTCAGGGTGGCTCTGCGGTCCCACCCAGGCTCTCTGGCACCTCCCACAGCTCCACCTCTCAGGGACTGCCACCCTGGGGAGGCGCTCAGGAGAGCTCATGAGACATGAGCTCATGAGACAAGGGACCCTTAAGCTCTGAGCTCAGTCAAGCTGCTCACAGAGTCTGTGGGCCGCAGTGCCTCTGCAACAGCCACTGTCCTTTTGGTATGGCCAGCCTTACAGAACTGACCCTAACAGGGAGGCCCCCTCAGCCTGGCCCATGGACTCCAGCGGGTGCTGTCTGTGGTCAGGGGAGACCCAGTTTATATCCAGCTTCTGTACTGCGGCCACTGTGTCCACAGCTTCCTCATACCTTCCAAAGGCTGACAGTACTGTCCCTGGTCAGCATCAACAAGGGGCTACCATGCCAGCCAGTCCTGAAGCCCAGTGCTGGGCTCCAAGGTGGCCACTGGGCAGGGTGAGAACAGGCTGAAATCTGTCCCCCATTCCTCTCATGGCAAAGGCCCACCAGCTGGTCTCTGTGCCGGCAGACCAGGCCCCAAGGAAAACTGGAACTGGCCGCACACATGGTGAGTCTGAGTCCTGCACTGACAGGAAACAGCACCCAGTAACCTCTACATGTAGGCTTGTGGGCCTGAGGCAGCTGTCCCAGCCTTGTCCGGATGCCCAGGGCTCCATGACCATATAAAGCTGGAGTGGGGGTAGGAGAGAATGGCAGCCAGAAGACATCCTTGCTGGCTTATGTCCATTTTGACTAAACAACCAGGTGCTAGTCAGACAGGATTCTGGACTCCAGGCAAGTGGGAATTCTGAGACTCGTTCAGGCCATAGATGAGGTCGAAGCCCTCAGGAAGGGCTGTCTGTTCTCTTTCCCACTGCCCTCCAGTGAGCCTCCCAGCCACTGCCCACCCTCCTCGCCCTTCCCCAGTGTTAGTAAAACTGGTTTCCACCGACCCTGGTCATGGACGTCGTTCTTACTATCGAGCGCCGCTGCTTCTTGGGTTTTCCCACATCAAAGTCGTCCTCGTCAAGATCCTGTGTAGACATGCAGAGAGCCTGAGGCCACAGTGCCTACACAGCAGGCCCACCCTATCATAGTGTGAGGAAGGCCATCACTTGGCAGTCAGCTACTAAGAGTCCCGAACCCTGCAGAGTTGCCTACTAACATGTTCTAGCCCCCAGGGAGGAAGCAAACAGTGTGGAACACACAGGTCCCTTCTCATCCCATGTGGCACTTGAGACCCACGGACCTCATATGGGCTAACTCAGGAAGTCCCCGGCAGTCCCCAGCCTCTGATCTATAGAGGTGGAAGAGGGAGTGTCAGGTACCTCCCCCATCTCAGGCCCAGACTGTTACCTGCCCTTGTACAGCATCGTCACTGGCCTCTTGCTCAGAGGAAAAGCTCTCATACTCCTCCTCGGAGTAGTTATCTGTGGAATGAGCACACAGAAGGGAGAGGACCTGTAGATTCCACCCAACGCCATGGCAACGGGTTGACAACAGAACCACGGCTGTCCCCTGGGAGCACAGGGGAGCTATAAGTAGACAGACAGACCCATGTAGACCAGGGGACCTGAGACACAGCACTGGTGTCTCAAGGAACACGCCTGCTGACATGACACGCCTGCTGACATGACACGCCTGCTGACATGTTGGTGGAGCAAGAGAGCAGGGGACATAGAGCGACCCCCACTGACAGCAGCAGATGGCAGGGGCCAAGCACCTTCTCCACACCAGAAACTGGGTGTTCATAGCATCGAAGGCTACAGGATAGACCCATGGCACCTACATATCGAGGGTTCAGAGAACTTATGAATGAACTTCAACAGTACACACGACTCCCCCAACGCTTCTAGCTGGAGAAAAACCCTAAAAACTTCTCCTTCTCCAACTGCATGGGTCAGCCTCCCACACGTGTGGCGGGAAGTGGCGAGAGCAGAGCAGCAGAAGCAGAGGAAGGAAGGCAGGAAGGCAGTGACGCACCTGTGGACTTGGCCTTGGGGCCCGCCTGCATCGCACTGTCCTCATGGTCGATGGGCTGGCTGGACAGGGAGACAATCCAGATCTCAGCCACCTTGACAGAGGCCTCTTTGATGCTGCTGCAGAGACTCAGGACCTGGCCACCCTCAGAGGGGTGCTGCATCACCTGTGGAACATGGTTCCAGATATCGGGAGGGCTTCCACCCCAAGAGCTCCAACGCTCGGGAGCGGGGCACACCTACTAGAAGGCTGGGCAGGAGACCAGAGGAAGCCCGGGGACCAAGCAGACTGGCTGAGTAGGGAGCTCAGCGCCGGGCTTGGCATTTCTGACTGCTGACGGACAGAGTGAGTATAGACCAGTCAGTTCTGGCACCCCTGCTGTCCCGTGGACATCACTCAAATCGTTCCTACCCCCACTCACAACTGTCTACTGTCCAGCCTGTCAGTAGTAGCCAGTGTGTGACAGTAGGGGCCACCCAGTCTTGGGGAAACATGTGTAAAGACTCGTGAGGACAGAAGTGAAGGAGAAACAGTTCAGCAAGCTAGCAAGGGCGGCAGGAACCAGTACTGACCTAGCGATCGTCCTGGCCCTGACACTGCCTCAAAAGCAGGCACAGACGCTAGGCCTGTCCCTGACAGGACACACAAGCTGCTCTGGGGCCTCTTGATCAGATTCAAATGTTAACATTTTATAGATTTAAAAACAAAAATTGGTACCTGAGCCAACAAGATGCCTCAGCAGGTAAAGGCATTGCAATGGCCTCATTTCAATCTCCAGAAGGCCCACAGTGGTAAAAAAATCTACTGCCATAAATTGTCCTCTGATCTGAACACACATGGGCACACACATGCACAAATAAACACATATAACATAAAATATAAAATTGGGAACTGATTTAGGATGACAGCTCTAGTCAGTAAAGAAAATAAATTTTGCTCACTTTTTTTTTTCAACCAACATTTCAGAAACTGAATCAGGAAGGCAGGCAGCTGCCCCAGGCCAGCTGCTGGGGCCTTCATGTGCAGAAGTGCGCACAGGAGGTCATGGAGGAAACCCCTCTCACCCAACTCTACAGATGCACTGGGCGCTTGTCACCTCCCTAAGGAAACCCCAGACCTAAGTGAGAACAGCAGCTCAAAACCACGCATCTATTTGGAAGCTGACCTCTGCAGCACCAGTATGTGACCACAGGGGCTGAGGGACACCCAGGCCTGGGTAAAATGGGGGAATGCAGTGTAGGTGTGGTGTGTGTGCCCGTGTATGTGAGCCAGGATAAGGTGGAGTCTCTTCACCTAGAAAGCCTGCTCTCTGGAACACCCTGACACCTCCTCCCAAGGCCCAGCCGCTCAGCTCAGAGGCATCGTCTGCCTAGAAGACCATCCCATCTCCTCAGGCTCTGCAGAACGGCACAGCCCCAGGAGACACGGGAGTTCCCGGCTCTTGTCCTTCTGAGGTACTTTCTTTTAGCATAGTTCATGTGCTCATCTGAGCTACTGGGGCAGAGCAAAGACTAAGGGGACATCCAGGGAGAACTTGTCTAAGGAGGGGGTCCAGGACAGACAGCTCCAGGCACTCTTCTGGGAAGAGGGGCACAGCTGGCGACAGTGCTGGAGCAGCCACACTATAGCATAGGACTGGGGACCTGGGAAGTATCCAGAGTGACGCCAAGACGCCACAGTGGAGCCCAAACTTGTGGATTGGATGACTGGGAGAATGGGCTATCAGATGCATAAATTCGTAGTGTTCTGGAGCCCTGGGCACTGCCCAGAAACCCACCTCAGCCATGTTGACAGAGCCCGCAGCCAGCGTTTTGTAGCCCAGGATCGTCCTGTTCTTGTACCGCTTCCTGCGCTGCAGCATGATCTGGAGTCTGTTGCCTTCTCTCTTCAGGAAGTGGGGGTACTGTGGGCACAAGTCAGGAAGTGGGGGTACCGTGGGCACAAGTCAGGAAGCGGGGGTACCGTGGGCACAAGTCAGGAAGCGGGGGTACCGTGGGCACAAGTCAGGAAGCGGGGGTACCCTGGGCACAAGTCAGGAAGCAGGGGTACCGTGGGCACAAGTCAGGAAGCGGGGGTACCGTGGGCACAAGTCAGGAAGCGGGGGTACCGTGGGCACAAGTCAGGTAATGGGGGTACCATGGTCACAAGTCAGGAAGCAGAAGTACCATGGGCATGTCAGAAAGTGGGGGTACTGTGGGCACAAGTCAGGAAGTGGGGGTACTGTGGGCACAAGTCAGGAAGTGGGGGTACTGTGGGCACAAGTCAGGAAGTGGGGGTACTGTGGGCACAAGCAAGCTAGCGTGAAGGCTGCCGCAGCGTGCCATGCTGACCACATAATCAGCAACTCCCTGGAGCGCCTGCTAACACGGCTGAGCCCTTCCAGGTCTTGTTCCTCGGGGCCCTTCATCAACCCTCCCTCAAGAATCTGCAATATCCATGAGGCCACCCTGTTCAGATCAGGGGATCCACTTCCACACTAGTGGAACATATCTGATAAACTATTTGGGATAAGTTCTCATGTTTAGGGACCTTTGAAGACAGCCTGGCACCTTCTTAGTACACAACATGGCCCCGAGGTTCTGGTGGTCTCCCATTTGTGGAAGCAGCTGGGAGCCTTCTGTGGATGACCCTGTGCACTCCTTGCTTAGGCTACCAGGCAACATTGTACCATCTGCTGTAGGTCCCACATGCTTAGGACCTGCACTTGTGACAGGGGCTTCACTCAGAGGAAACAGTTCCCACGGGTTCTCAGAGCTCACATCCAGAGCCTGGTGTAAGTTCTGGAAGCAGGGCTAAACTCTAGTGTCCAAGCAGGCTGTTCATCCACACACACTTCTCAGACGTCATGGGGGCCATGTACTTGACACAGGTGTGTAACTGGTAAATTACACTTCAATAAACTGGATTCTCCACAGTGGTGCACAAAACCCAGAAGCAGATAAATGATCCGGGCTGACAGGCTACCTCCTCCACAAGGACTCTGAACTTGATACATTGTTTCCACACAGTCTTGCCAATCTTTGCTGAACAAGAGAATAAAACAACCCTGTCTTGATAACGTATTTGTCAACGTGATGCTTAACCTTGATTGTCACCTGGAGGATCTGGGATCACCTACGAGACAGGCTCTGAGGTGCTCCAGTCAGGATTCCTAGATTAGGTTATCCTTGGAACATAGCTGTGAGGGGTCATCCAGACTGGGTTAGCTGAGGTGGAGAGACCCACTGGCCCTGGGCTGGAGGAAGCTAGCTGAGCACCAGCCATCACTTCTCTCTGCTTCCCGATTGCTCTCTGGAGGCAACATGACAGCTGCCTAACTCCTACAGCCTCAGCTTTTCCACCGTGATGAACTGTCCCTCAAACTGTGAGCCAACATAAGCCCCTCCTCCGTAAGTTTGCTTCTTTCCAGGTATTTTGTCCCAGCAATGAAAAGAACTAACACAGACCTCATCATTCCGTTTCCTTTATTATGAGAAAGGGGGGAGAGTAAATCGGTAAGATAAGGTTTCCTGGTTGTTTAAGAATAACCCTCAATCAAGAGAGGAGCATAGTTAGAAAGAGCACAGCTGGCTCTGACAGGGCACCACATCAAGGACGAGCAATGTGTCCCTCACACCCAGGAACTGGCCAGGGCACGTCTATCACTCAGGGCCCTTCGGAGGAAATGAGTCCATCATCTCCAGGGCATTGAACAAAGCGTGCCCATCACCCTGGGCACCAAGGGAGGGAGAGTTCACTATCCTAAGCACTGACAGGAAAAGCCTCACTATCCAGAAGTCCGACTTACCTGGAGAGAGAAGGTCAGAGCCAGGTCAGTTTCCACTTGTCCACTAGGAGGCAGCACAATCTCATGTGATCTCAGGACACGTTTGGAACCCTGGAAGGAAACAGCCTTCTAGTCTAGAGCATATTAAAGTGAACCAGCTGGGGGCATCCTCACACCAACACTCTGAACCATCGTGGCAAAGGCCTCACCGGGTGGGCAGGTAGGAGCGGGGTTAAAACCTGATTCCACCAATAGGTTCTGCCCGGAAACGGAAGTGGAAGACCAAGAACAGCTCCGGCCAGAGGAACAGCCACCAAAGCCCAGCCCAGCACAGCCCAGCCCACCGATGGCCTCTGAAGGCCAGAGCACAGGCGTGGGTGTGTGGGGCCAACAGGGCATGCCACTAAAACAGACACTGCCACAGGGACAGAAGAGCAGATGTCCATAACAGGTTCAAACTGTGCAGGTGATACAGGGCAGTCTGGCACAAAGCCAAGCTGGTGGAGACTTGCCTGCCTGCTCAGAAGCCAAGAATCCACAGCACCTCCAAGGAAGAGTGGTTTCCCAGACCTTTACCATAAACAGAAGCCAGGCCTCCTTGAACTCCAACCACACATCTCAGGGCAAAATGGGAGGGTCCTGCATGGATGGGAGGGCTCTGTGTGACAGAGGAGACCCTGAATGACAGATGAAGTCTTGCCCAGCGCTAAGCACACTAAGGTCTACGGTGTGACTAACGCCATAGGCAGTATGGGTAAGGAAGGGGTCAAAAATGGGTTACCTCAGCAGGACCCAGGTACTCCCCGTCAGAGGAGTTGTCCCCTTGACCCAGGCGCATACAGGCCTTGTGTGAGGCTTGCCCTGCATATGCCACCCACCTATGAAGGATCCTCCATAGAGGGTCACCCTGAGCCACATCTCAGCAGCCAGGAGTTAAAATCCATCCTTTTCCGAGTCCCCAACACAGCAGTGGCAGCCCAAAAGGCTAGTAGACACATCTGGAGGGCCAGGGCTGCTCTGCCCAAGGGTGGGATCCAAGCTCATCCCGTCACAGGCTCTCCAAAGAACAGGGAAAAGCACTGGGGCAGGTTCTCGTCCAAAGAACCCCAAATCCTGCCTCCTCTTGTTCCCACTCAAGCCCTGGGCAGGTGGTTCAGTGGTCAGGGTCTTCAAGAATGGTTCAGGGACTGAGTGAGAAGCAAGGCTGGCCACACTTGTGTGTGCGCTGAGAGTTACCTGCATCTTGACAGCGATCACCACGGACAGGAGTTCCTTTTCCAGTTCCCGGAGCACTGCCAGCTTCTTCAGGGTCAGGCTACATAGCCTGCAAGACACAGGGTTCAGGCTTGTAGCATACTTCCTAGGTGTACACTGCCCAGTTGCCCAGAAAGCTGCAAGGACACCACAGCTACACTTGGGTGTCCCTGTGAGAGGCACCAACCAGGAGGGGCTGGACGGAAACACCAGAGAAGAAACATCGGAAAGCCAATCGGTGAGACTGAAGAACGGGAGGCTCCCAGAGGCCAGAGCGACGGCACCAACACAGCGCACAGCTCTAGCTATGGGAAGATAGCCTCCCACCCAGGCCTGGCTGCCCCTACCCCATGCGGCCACCTCCACAAAGCAGACATGAATTCACCTCAATATTCTGCTCTAAAGTCTTTGGGGTACATGGAGACAAGTTTTGCCTACTTAGGGGTAGCTTCTGATGAGCCACCAGGGTCACCAGTAGGGCTGGGCAGACAACTCTGTGAAGCCACAGGACTTCCTCTCACTATTTGCGATGGTGGGTATACACTGAAAACTTGTAAGCTGTCTCTTTCTGGAAATTTTCTGTGTAATACTTTCATACCCGAGCAGAACTTGGAGAAGTATGGGAATGAAGCCGCAGTTGAGAGGTGGCTACTGAGAAGGCACAACCACTAGAAAACACAGTTACCTGGGAAATGGACCTGCAGAAACAGAAAATCTCAAAGGCTACTAGAAGCCTTAGGAATGGAAACGATATGAAAACAGTATGTCAGGATTTGTGCAGGCATTAGTGTTTCAGAGGAAAGATTCCCACTGAACGAGACAAGCTGCATAAAACAATAAGAAACCTGAAGAGGGAGAGTGCAAACTGAACACCAGCAAAGCATCAGGAGACGACAGACATAAACTCAGAAATAACTCGAAATAGAGAAAATAAAAACCAGATGTTACTTTTTTTGCAAAGATTGAGAAAATTCATAAAACCTTCAGCCAAACAAAGATTAAAAAAAAAAAAAAAGGAAATTCTCTGTATCGGGAATAATGGAGAGAATAAAGATCTCAGATTCCAACTCTACAAGCAGATACAAGATAACAACTTACTGCCCCCAACCTCCAAAGTCCACCAAGCTGAAACTGGTAACAGAACGGTACTATCTATTAAGTCAATGAGGCCCAAACGTTCTGAAAAAGAAAATCCAGCAACCACAGAGGCAGGGAGTACCATTTGCTGAGCATGCCTGACCCCCAGGAGGACTCCACCCCAGCTCAGGGCAGACGGCAAAACAAGCTATCCACATAACCTTCCAGAAAGCAGAAGGGAAAGAACTGCCTGGCTCACGAGATTAGCACTGCCTCTCTACCAACACAGACAAAAACAGCACCATAAAGAAATCACAAAAGCTGGGTGTGGTGGCTGGTACTCGCCCACAGTACCAGTACTCAGGAGGCTGAGATTTGATGACCTGGGCCAGCCTGGGCTACTCAGCCAGACCTTATTAAAAGAAGATACAAGATGAGGAGGATAGAGGTGAGAAGAAGAGAACACGGAAAGCACACTACAGACCGATGTCTGATGTCTGTCATGAACACAGATGTAAAGTTCTTCCACAGGTATTTGCAAGCGAAATCTAGCAAGACATAAAGATATTCCTTAATATACACAGCAAATGGGGGATATTCCAGGAATGAAATGTTGCTTCAGCATTTGAAGATCATTTTAATTTACCATATCAATAAGTTGAATGAGAAAAAAAATTGTACCCTCAATTTGGTTCAGTTTCCTCAAGGGACCATGTCTTAAAGGCTTAGTGCCTATTGGGTAGTAAAAGCTTTAGGAGGAGGGTCCAGTGAAAGACACACCCTTGGGGACTGTGGAACCCCATGGAAGACATGCCCTTGGGGACTGTGGAACCCAATGGAAGACATGCCCTTTAGAAGGAGGGCCCAGTGGAGGACAGTGGGACCTAGAGTCTTCCTAGGTTTCAGCTGTGCTGCCGACAGCCAAGTGTGCAGTCTCATTACACCCATGTTGCCATCGCGATGTCCCACTGCACTGCAGACTGAAAGCAATGTCTCTAACTCTGAGTCCTCTGAGTTGATTCTTTGACTGTTTGCTATCGTGCCAGAAGTCAACCAACACAGAAAGCTGGCATCAAGTGAGGTTGCTATGGCAACAACTGCAGATGTGTGGAGCCTCTTGGACTGTGCAGAAGGAATGTGGTAGTCTGCAGAAGCTCTGGAGGCAATTCTGATATTCATGCTAGACCTCTCAGCAAGCCAGGAAGAGAAGGATTCCCTCAGTCTGCACCTGTCATGGGAGTAGCAGAGACTTGCTTCCCTGAAGACAGGATGGGGGCTGGTCTGACGGCTCTCACCCCTGTGCGTCACATGGCTCTGTCCTGCCCAGGTCGACAGGCAAAGCAAGGCCACCAAAGACATGAGGTCAGGAACAGGAGAAGCAAGCCACCATTGTCTACAGACACCAGGATTGTGCATAGAGAAATCTAAGGAATGTGGGAAAGGTCAAGATAAGCTCCCACAGACCAGGTTGCCTATTAAAAGTAATTACGAACCACATACTGCTTCCAGTAGACAACTGGAAGTCGAGTGTTCAAAAAACATTCACTCATATTATCTCCAAATAAGAGAAAATAAATCTAAAGTAAATGCACACTAGAAAATCCAAATGCTGGGCTGGCAGAAGAAGTCACTCACTGCACAAACCTGGCAACCTGAGTTTGATCCCTGGAACCCACGTCAAAGTGAGGAGAGAACCGACTTCACAAAACTGTCCTCTGACCCGCACTCATGCACCGGGCCCCGACATCTATACAAATGCACATAAGAGTAACAAGCAGATAAGCTTTCAGGGGAAGGAAGAAAGGAAGGAAGGAAGGAAGGAAGGAAGGAAGGAAGGAAGAAAAAGAATCAGCTTGGAGCAGAGTTCAAGGTCAGACTGGACCATAGTGTGAGATCCTATCTCCAGTCTCAAAAGAGCCAACCAGCTTGGTGCCCAACCCTACCGAGCCCTCTCTGGTTTCAGCAGCAGTGTGAGGCATCAAGGGCAGAGCAGCCGACTAATGAGTCAGCACGTGCTCTCTGCATGGAGGATAGAGGGTTTTCTTGGAGACAGAGCTCACCCTAACCCGGTTCCCACTGTCCTGAGGAAGTCGTGCCTGCACTCAAACTCTGCTCTCCCCTAACCGTGGGTTGCCTCCCATGCTGGCTGGATGATGGTGTCCTCTCTGTGGGGAGCTAGTTAACAACAGGAACAGGTCAGCTCTGGGGAGACCCAAGCAGAGGTAACCCATGTGGCTTTCTGGTGACGGGGTCCTTGTCCACTCCCATCACACCGTCTGCAAGGACAGAACCAAGGCAGCCAACTCGAACCCAGAAGCAGAATGAAGAGCCAAGTAACCAGCCTCCCACCAGACACCCACCATATCATCATATATCAAAGAAAGAAGCACAGCCTAACCCAAAGCTTCGTTTTGACTTCCAGCTACAGGAACACTGTGGGCTCTGGACCACCAGGGATGGCCTGGGTAGCATGTTACCTACGGCATGAGATACAGTCCACTGCCGATTGAGCTGGATCCAACCTGACTGTCTCAGGAAGGCATCTGACTGCTAGGAGGCCGTGGGAATACCAGTTAAGTAAAGGAATGTTGGTTTTCTCCCTGAATCCATGTTGACACCCTAACTCCCAAGGAGATAGACCTAGTAGGTCAAGAAGGTGGATTCTTTTCAGGGAGATTGTTAGGAACCTGCAGCTACTGCTCTTTCTGGCAGGTGGGGACACAAAAGGCTGGCTAATGACCCAGGAAGTGACCCCACCAGACAGTGGATCTGCTGTTGGCACCCCAATCTTGGATGTATAAGCTCATGAGGGTGAGGACTGGTTTTAAGCTTTCACCTAGAACAGTCATTCAACACATTAAAGACACAGAAACTACCTTAACCCCCACACACCCAACCTGTTTTCAAAGCTGTATTTCTATTCCATATAAAATCTGGAACTAGCTCGCTAGGGTTGAAAATGTGTAGAATTTTATGAGATCAAACTGCATTTAGGAACGAGTGACACCTAACGACCCTGAATCTTTGCTTCTCTGTTTCATACCCAAGATTTCTCCCACAAGTCTTTTTTCTTCTATGTGCATTCCAACCTAGAGCATGCTGGGTAATTAGCCCAACACCGAAGTATGCCCTCATTGTTTTTTTACTTTATATTGAGGCAAAACCTCACTAAGCTGCCTGGGCAGACCTTGAATGTTCAATCCTCCTGCCTCAGCCTCCTGAGTACCTAGGTTTACAGACATGCCTCATGCTGCTTGGTTGTCTGTCTGTGGATCTGAGGTGAAGACCAGTGTCTCACTGCACTGTCCAATACTTCCAGAGTTGCTCTGATGAGAACTGGAGACAGAGCTTGGTGGTTAAGTGCATGTGTTGCATAATCTCAAGGACCAGAGTTCAGATCCCAGCACGTTTATAAACAATCTGGGTGTACACATGGGTATAAGCAGCATGTGTGTAAGCAAGTCTGTAACTCTAGCCTCAAACAAGCTGATGTCCTCTTTTGGCTTCCCTACTGCACAGGCAAGTACACCCACACAAACGTGTACACACACTGACACATGTACACATACATACATACATACATACATCAAGAGAACAGTTTAAATAGCTCTCCCTCTTCTGGCTTCAAGCATACTACTTCAGATGTGTGCACTGAGAACTATGTGCTGATGCAACACTGTCTGGAATTTTCTGCAGAGACAGAAATCTCCCATCTCTGCATTCACAAAGCTGAGTTACAAATTTCAACTAACAATTCGATGTACATTGCCATACTGGATGGTGGGGCCTCCAAACTTTTGGAGGAATTGGATAGCAAACTATACTTATTTCTATGTTCTTACTTTTTTTTAATTTTTATTAATAGGGGCTGGAGAGATGGTTCCATGGTTAAGAGCACACACTGCTCTTGCAGAGGACCTGAGTTTGGTTCCTAGCACCACACAGGGTGGTTACAAGCATCTGTAACTCGAGCTCCAGGAGACCTGAGACTCAAGGAGACTTCTGGCCTCTGCAGGAAGTTGTACTCACATGCACATACCCACACAGAGTAAGACAAATACACATAATTTAAAATAAAATTTTAAAGTTTTATTTATGTATGGGGGACATACATATGCCCCAAGGCACCTGTGAATGGGTCTGAGGGAAACTTCCACCACAGGTCACAGAGATTGAACTCAGGTCAGCAGGCTTGGTAGCACGCCACTACACCCTTGTAACCTCACTGGCCCTAGTTCTATGGTCTTAAAGGCACAGTCAAACTTCACCAAATATTTGTTTTCAATCATCAGTCTCTCTTTCCATGAATACTGTACATTAAGAGACATCCTAATGCATTAAGTCATCCACGTGTGAATATAATAGTTAACCTAGCTTCCCTATACGCCATCTGGACTGTGCTGAGACTTACAAGCTTCGGCCTGTCAGCACTGGGAACCCGCCATGTGATCGGTGACATGTGCCTGCACTTCCATTTGATGCTGTGCTCTTCTGTTTGTGGTTATGACCTTCCATTTGAGGCTGTGCATTTCCTGCCTGCATTTCCATTTGAGGCTTGCATTTCCTGACATCACAGCTTAGGAAACGGCCTCATCACCTTCAGCCTGATTTCTTCAGGCTTCCACTGTAGGGATCCATAACTGAGAACAGCTCACATTCCCCTTGTTTGAAATGCCTATGGCCAAGTGTTCTAGAATATTTACACACATGTATGCCCACACATATGTGCACACAAGCACCCCCGCCCCCAAACATGCACACAAATGGTATCTTGGGATGGGACTCGGATCCTTAGAACACACCTGGAAGATGAGGTCCACCCATATTTTTAGTTGGATCTATAACATGAGATCAGGAGTTTCCCACCTGAGGCATCATGATGTGCAGAAGGTTTTGAACTTGAACATTTTGGACTTTGGCTTATGGATACTCAACTGATAATTCATACTTTTTCTGAAAAATTATCAAAAGTTTTCACACATATTGACAATGTTGTATTTGGTATTTTGGGTTCTGATTTTAGACAGGGTCTCATTTTGATGCACTGGTTAGTCTAAATTTTTTGTAGACTTCACTGGCTTTGAACACACAGAGATCAGTCTCCCGAGTACTGGGATTAAAGGTGTGCTCCACCATAACCAGCCAGTATTATTTTTTGTTTTTGCTTATTGCTTGTGGTGTATGTGTGTAGGCAGGTATAGGAGGGCAGAGGTCAACATCAGCTATTTTTGATTATTTCCACCTTATATTTTGAGACAGGATTTTTCACTGTATCTGGAGCTCACCACTGGTTGGACTGTCCTCTGGTTCATGCAAGTTATAGTATGTGACAGAATGTTCTGTGTGTGATGTAGAGAGGCCACATTCATCTATCTGTCCCCTGTCGGGCATGTGAGCCATTCTGTCTCTTGGCTGCTGTGACCAGACATGCACAGCTATCTCCCAGCCTGTGTGTTTGTTTATCTATTATATTTGAAATGGAGTTACTAGATCAAAGGGTAATTCTAATCTTAATTCTGAGGCATCTGCATACTATCTTCCAAAGGACCACCCTGCTAGTTTAGAAGCCCACCAACACTGCAAAAGGGCTTGGCTGTAACATCAATGAGTATCTTCTGTGGGACTGGAGAGATAGCTTAAAGGTTAAGAACAAGATGTTCACAGGTGCCTTGAACTGCAGCTCCAGGGGATGAGACGCCCTCTTCTGGCCTCCATGAGCACCTGCATGCCCACAGAGCATACACACTTACACAGATGTACACAAAGGCATATAAACGAAAATCTGCAAAAAGAAGACCCTCTCGTGAGGACAGTTAGCCTATAGTTGTCTTCCATTTTACAGGGCTCTACAGCCACACAGGAAGTGAGGCTCTTACCCAACAGCCATTCTTGCTCACCTAGAGTACAGGGACATATGGCTTCCAGTCACCATACTTTCTTTCATGAGGTGACTCTGGGCAGAAAGAGAGTATAGCACAAACACACACACACACACACACACACACACACACACACACACACACACACACACCAATGGCAAACTTTGGACACAAAAGTATAATTTGTTGAGAGAGAAGACAAACCCATCATCAGGGACAAGACCTCTCAGTGCTGTCCACCCCATAAGGGTTAGGAGACCCCATGTGGGGTACAGGGCATAGAACTGGTAGAAAAGGCTGAGACAGAGTTCAGTAGTCCCTGGGGCCTTGGAGCTGTTATGTACCTAGGCTGAGCAGTGACAATGGCCAGCGTAGGCTCATTGCCGAGTTCCTGGTGTGTACCTGTCTTTGAGCCACTCACCCTTTCTCATCTATCCCCTCTCAATAGGTGAGGACTCAGGGTCTGTTTGTACCCACATGGGGACCAAGAAACTAATCAGCCATCATCTGTGCCCAGACACCTGCCATGGCTCCTCTGGGAACCTTAAAGCTGGGGTCTCCTTGGCTGCTGACCAAGGAAGACCAACTAGAAAATCCATCTTGGCCCTGTAGGCCCTCATCTCAAAGTTGCTTTGTGATTTTTCACTCTAAAACAAAAGGTTCCACAGGCCTGAATAGGGTCCTGACCACCAAGGACTACCCCAGATGGAGCCCTTGCCTCTCCATCTTCTGGATGACCTCTGGGCCTCCCCTCCCCTCCCCTCCCCTCCATCCTGTCACCTGAGTCCAAATGGCTGCAGTCAGACCGTCTGTTCTCCCTGGGGGTCTACTGTCCAGTAATAGTGACAGAAAACAACGGACAGGGGCCTTGCGGGGAGACAAGCTCAGGAACATGCTGGAAAGATGAGCCAGTACGGACATTCACCCACACGGGTGTTGAGAACCTAGTATCAGAGTACATGAAACTTGGTGACCAGAACTTCATTGCTCAGTTCTCTGTAAGGGCTAAATAGAGGGTAAGCAAGGGCCTGGCCAATGGCCCTTGAAAACGAGGCAAGCAGTAGGCAGAATGGCACGGACAGGCTCCAGAGCTACTTTCAGTCTACAAGGCTCAGGGAGCAAACCCCTGGGCTGACCCTTGTACGACAGGTTCCTAGTAGTGCAGTACGGAATCCTTCAGCCATGACATCACCGCAGGCTAAGTAAGGGAGTGCTGCCTCAGCTGACACTCAGGTGAAAGGCCAGTGTGGAACAACAAACCAAGTAGAAAATGAGGGACAAAGCAGGTAGGGCTGTCGTCACCTCGGGCTGGTCAGCTCAGGTGACCTGTGGATGCCACAGCTGTCACCATGACTCTCAATGTTCTACCCACAGCCCCAGAGAGCTCCTGAGACAAGGAGCTGAGGTCTGTGGGCAACCGTACCCAGTGCCCAGGAGGAAGAAGACAACAGGCAGCAAGATACCTCTAGAGAAGGCGTCGTGCAAAGGGTTCCGTGGCGCTTCACACCCCTGCCGTTACTGCAGTCTCACAGGACAGCTTGGGGACGGGGACTCAGAATGTCAACTCTCAGCAGCCCCATGTGTCATTCTCGCTCTGTGTCTTGTGACTGGCTAGTCTTAGAGTTACTTAGAGGGTTTCTGCCTAAACCCTCACCAGGAGATGCTTCACAGAAGTATTCCTTACGCAGCCATGACCAGGATCCCCTCCATCAAAGTATGCCCACTCACAACCAGAGAATGCCTGGCCCAGAGCAGGTGACAAGTGGCCACCCTGCACAACCCTGACAGCACTATGGAAAACACTTATCAGCCCACTAAAAGCACCGATTTCCAGCCTTTTCCTTCAGGCGTGTGACGGCACACAAGAGGTTATGAGCTCTGTCTCACAAAGGTCTAAATCTGGGGGCCCCAAACCTGCTGACCCTATGCTTGTTGGAGGAACAACTGAAGGTCCTTTTGTTCCAGGCGCAGCCCCCTCATGCATGCCTGGCCACGTGGGAGCTGGGCCTGTGGTGGCAGCTGGCCATTTGTTCTCATGCCCTGCAGGCAGAGAAATGCCACATGCCAGCACCCTGGAGGCCAGGCAGGGTGGTGCCTACCCCTGTGTGGGTCCAAGTGTCAAGACTGTATGTGCAAGTCTGCCAGTTCTCACTGCCGTGAACATCTGAGGAGAGGCCTCTTGTTAAAAGGCATAGTGTGACCGTCCTGGGGGAGGCGGTTCTATGACTAGGGGGAGGGGGAGGCTATGGGCTCGCTCACTGCACCCTAAGCACCTGCTAACCTCAAGCCAGAAATGTACCTGTGTGGCCTGGGGCAGCTGCCGGCCTCACCGGCTCAGCTCAGTTTTCTCCACAGTGCCTGGACCTTATCTGGACATGGGTGCCCCTGGCTAATGGGAAAGAAGTTCAGGAGTGCCTTCTCAATATCCCCCACTGGCCAGCACTCAGGGCCAGGGCAGCTTCTATAGAAGGCAAGGGTCAGCTGTGACTAGGACAGACACCCTCCAACCACTGGGTTTCTACATTCCCACCTCAGCCCATCAGAGGCCAGCCCCATCAAGGCGGGTAGTACAGAGGGAGGAATGGATAGTGCCACTCAGTCCTGGGACCAGGGCAAAGAAGACAGCAGGGGTCAGAAGACAGCACAGCCAACAAGGGGGAGCCATTTGTGTAATGCCTGCTGGGAATGCAGACAAGCTCCAAAGGGCACTGTGGGTGAGGCTAGAAATACACACAGAACTCAAAGTGGGGCTGCACTGGCCATGTGGTCCAGCACTCCACCTAGGAGCCAGCAGCATCACATAAGTAATTGGGATCCTGGCATCAGGAGGCTGTGCCCTCAGATCAACAGGGCCTGGATCCTTCAGCTCAGAGACCGTCCCACTCTTCTATCACAAGCCAGAAGCCCCCGGTATGCGGGTGTGCTGTGCACATGATGGCTGACAGAGGGGAGTGTCTCTCCACTCTGCTCCTATCTCCTGTGTCACACGAGTGCATGCTGCTGTGAGGCTGTGACAGTTGATCGTTAGCATGCCTAAGGTTATGAGAGCACAGCTCTGGGGTGTCCATGAGGTATTTCCGGGGACTAAATCATGAGAGTGCTGGCCTAATCAATGAACGACTGACAGACTCAAAGTTGGAAGATTATGGAACCCTGAAAGGAGGGGGCATGGCTGGAGGAGAGAGGTCACCCTGGAGAGTCCATCTTGACGTGGCCCATCCCCCAGCCTGTGAGTAGTTTTCTTCTACCACACCCTTCTGCCTTTATGTTCTGCTTCCCCACAGCTTAAAAGCCAGTGACCATGAGCCAAAACATCAGAAACTTGAAAACAAGTTTCCTTAAAAATGTTTCTGTCAAGTATCTGTCACAGTGAGAGTTAACATGGAGACTAGGGTCAAGCGGGACAGAGGCCAGCCTCGCCTGCAGTTGGCCTTGTGGGGGGAGAGCTGTCTTCCCTCCGGTCCTCCTGACCAGGCTCCAGGAGCCTCAGCACTCAGCTGATGTATGGTCTGGGCCCATCTCTGGGAGGCACGACAGAGGGAGAGAAGACAAGCCCCGGGAAGGCCGAGGATGTGCAGAGCTCTGCTGCAGGGGGCTGTAGGGAGCCCTGCCCTGCAACTGGTCATATCAGAGGAAGACAGGCCAGGCCCAAAGCCACATTCACCTCAGAGTCACTCAATCTCCACAAGCCAGCATTCTACATAGTGCCCAGACTGGCGAGGGCCTGAGAGGAGATCCCTTTCATGGACAAACGCTGTGGGTGCAAGTATCTGACATGTCCTTAGTGGCAATGTTCATCTGGTACAAGGAACATGGCGGGCCTTTGGTCTGAGCAACCATCTTGTAGCAGTTACACTTAAAATCTGCAGCCACAAGAGATGTCTCCTACCAGGCAGGGGAGCCACCAGCCTGGGGACATCTAGACCTCTAGACTGAAGTGCCAACAGCTTTCTCCTCCTATTCCTCCCCCAGCGGTTCACAGGACAGAAGGAGAGAGGACAACAACTGGAACGTCAGCCAGATGTGGTGGAACACATCTGTAATCCCAGGACTCAGGACCGTCAGGAGTTCAAGGCCAAGCTTCACTATAGTCAGTTACAGGCCAGACCGTACTAAGTAACAGCTTGTCTCAAAAACAATCAAGAAGAATGGGACCCCCTGTGCACAGTGGAGGTAGATACTGTTTCCTGTGCCTTCAACCTAGTGGCAGCTACTCTCCAACGTCCTCTGACTGGTACGGGAAACCCTAAGAGACCAGTACCTATAGGTTTGCTATGAGGGCGCTGGACAGAAGCACACCAGAGTGTGAGAGGCACCATGTGCAGCTGGAAGCAGGTGGAACAGGGAAGGAAAAGAAGAGTGCGCAGGCGTGCGCTTTGCTTCCTGTCCGCCATGAGGGAAGTAGCTGCTCTAAACTGCCCTCTCAGCCTCCAAGGACTGGAACCTCTGAGGCTCAGCAAAGAAAACATTCTCCTTTCAAACCCATAAACAGCTGGTCTCAGGCTCCCGTCTCTCCAAGGGTCTCACTCACTCAAACGCTCAGCTCTCCGAGGAGCCACCCAAGGCTGCCTGTCCCAGGGGGTCCCGGGCTGTTTTAACACCTCCACAGTTGGCTGGCACCAGTTGGGACAGAACAGTCCACAATGACAGTTTCCACAGGGCCTAACTGGCCCTATCAGTCAACTACAGGGCACTGTCCCACACAGTAGCTTCCCACGTGGGGCCATATAGGAAGACCTCCAACACGGCAGTGCCCCTGCTAAGACAGACCAGCACCTACGTGGGGCCATATAGGAAGACCTCCAACACGGCAGTGCCCCTGCTAAGACAGACCAGCACCCACGTGGGGCCATATAGGAAGACCTCCAACATGGCAGTACCCCTGCTAAGACAGACAAGCACCTACTGGACACAAGGCACTGCGGAGGACACAGCGGAGGCGCCTGGGGTAACAGGTGAGCCTCCAGAGAACCAGCAGGGGGTTGACAAGCAAGGATCAAGGAAGGGCCAGGTGTGCATCTTCCAGTTGTTTGCTAGGCGTCATGGGTCAACAGGTAAGGTGCAGCAAGAGGGCAGCAGAGCAGTGCACACACTCGGGCAGCCCATGGAAGAAGGGGACCGGTGGGGCTGCACCCTGAGATCCTCCTGACCCCACAGCAGAAAGATAGTTAGGATGGACACCGTTAAAAAGCATCCGATCTGCTTCAGCCAGGATATAGGAGGAGGGTTAAGTAGCTGGGTGGGGTGAACCACTGTGCAGTAAATTCACACGCCAGAATCCACCCAACGTGCTCAGACTGCAAGGCCTCCTGGAAGAAAACACAGGACCACGACCCCCACCCCCCGCACCTGTCTTAGGCTGAGCCACGGTGACCCCACAATCAATCAGGGCTCAGCTAGGCCCTGTACCCCATCTGCACCTCTTGCCCAGCTGTCACAGCCACAGAGCAGCATCCGTACAGTAAGGGCTCCGCAGCAAATGTCTACACTGCCCTTCAGGGAGGCTCCAATGCCCAGCTGCCTCCTCACGACCTCCACTCAGGCCACAGAAGCAAACCCTGAATGCGGTGGACTGAGCCCGCTGGGGCTTCCCATGTGAGGATGTCTGCAGAGCCAAGAGTCTCACAGACTCGGCTGGCAAGGCACCTGTGCTCAGGGCTGAGGATTTAGAGAACAATGACAACCACACTTCTCAAGCAGAGCTCATGGGGACGGAGGACACAACTGTGCATAAACAGCTGGACTCCGGAGTTCAGAGGGTGAAACTGGCGGCCTATCCGACAGACTGGGCCTGCTGCTGGTGGGGCCTCAAGGGGAGTGACTGAGCAGTCAAAGGGAACATGCTCCAGCCGCAGCAGAAAAGCTATGTTCGTATGCAGCATTGAAAGAACAGAACCCAAAGTCAGCAGCTGACACTCTGATTGGCACATCTCGCTGAGTACCAATTACAGCCAACCAGGGCTACTGACGGCCCAGTGGCACCGACCGGGGCAGCTTCCATCTTACTCTCTCCCCTCTGCCCACGAGAACGCAGGTGGGGAAAACCTGGCCTGCACCACTGTGGCTCCAATGACGCCTCACGCCAGCCCCAGATCACTGAAAGCAACGATGCCTGTCTGCTATTATCCTTAAAGCAACTAGACGATGCTGAAAGGGAAACTCATAAGGGACTCCTACACCCAATCAGACATACATTTTTTTAAAAATTCTGATTTTATTAAAATCAACTTTATTGGGACATCCAGCTATATTGTCTTCCCTGCATGTTCACCATCCACAAAAGGTGTCTCACCCCACCAGGCTGGAGGAGGAATCACATCCACTGTCCTAAAAGGAAGCCCCCAAACAGAGCACATCCCACTTAGCAAGGGCAGCCTGGGCTTCTATTTTAAGAGCAGAGCATGTGTGGTTCTGATGACCCCGGGCAGGCAGAACCCCTCCCCATACCCTCGAGTAGTATCAGAGCACAGCACGCCCCAGCTGGTGGTGCAGCTGTTCCTGTTGGCCGGCCAGTCCCCTGCCTCAGGCCTTTGTGTACTGTTTGTTGGTCATGTGGACTGGTAACAGGGCCAAGACACAGTGTCCCATAAGGGCGGCTGGAATGTGTACATTGAGTGGGGTGTCCTCCCGGGGTTACCACTACCCCTTCTTAGGGGAGGGGGAGGTGTTTTCCAGGAAGCAAAGCATGGAGCCGTGACAGGAAGGAGAGGATGGCTGCATGGGCTGCCCCTCAAAGAAGAGCTGGGCACCTTCCATCCTGCAGGACCTTGGCCTCAAGGACTCTTCTATGAGCTATGGGTAGACGCTCCCTTCATCTTCTTGTGTACAGGACTCTCCATTGTAGGCAGACTCTCCATGGTCCAGAGCCACTCTTCCTCAACACTGGGAGTTCCCCCAAAGCAGCCTTCAAAACCCCTCCCAGATCCTGGTTGTCTGGAAGTCAGGGACCTGGGAAGAGACCTTTAACAAGCCACAGGCCTGAGCCTGTGAGGGCCTAGCTTTCCATCTCTGGACATCCGTTTGCCAGTTTCAGTATCTAAATGGTCCCATGACATACCAGAGATGAGTCAAAATGTATCCAGCAGCTGTCCGGCTAGCCAGTCCTCCGTGCTCTCTGGGTGTGTGCATGGGAGTAACTGAACGAGACATGGACTCCTCCCTACCTGGCACACAGCCTCAGTTCCCGCCCAAATGTTAGTCAGAAATCCTGCCCCAACCCCAGGCCTCCACTGAGGCATAACTATGCAGAACACTGCAGGTGGGAGATGACAGCTCTGGTCTTCACAGTATCACTAGGGAGAACCTGTAAAACCAGGCTGGTGGAGGAGTCATGCAGGGGAGCTGACCCACCCCACCCACCGTTCCCACCATCCCAACGTCCTTTCCAGTAAGCACGGCTTCTTAGTTCCTCATCGGCTTCAAAGAACAGTCCCTGGCCAATGCTGTCCTGCCCAGCCCAGCCCAGCCCAGGCGCCATGGTCTCTGCTTCTAATAACAACACTCAAGAGACTATGTGGCCTACAGGCTACAAGTGACTCCAGGTCCAGCATCTCCCAACCCTCTGCTGTCCCCTAAATCTGCTCCCTCCACTATTTCTCCAGACAAAGCAAATACCACCTACACCATCAAACAAGCTGCCCCCATTCCTAGATTCAATCACTCATATTTAAAAACTCAAGGCAAGCTATATATTTATTTATTTATTTTGGTTTCTCAAGACAGCATTTCTCTGTGTAGCCCTGGCTGTCCTCGAACTCAGAGATCCCCCTGCCTCTGCCTCCTGAGTGCTGGGATTAAGGGCCTGCACCAACCACACACCCTACCTGCCAAGCTACTTTGGGTTCAAGTTCCAACCAGGCTAGAAGAGAACAGAGTGTACAGTTAGGGTATGGCAACTTCTGTATTATTCTCTCTTTAGTTTTTCAAAGGGTGACAATCCAGTCACACTGAAGGCATTTGGTGGTTAAAACAGGAAGTTCGGGGCTAGAGCAATGTTTCAGCAGTTAGGAGCATTGGCTATTTCTTCCAGAGGACCCTGGTTACATCCCCAGTACCCATATAATATCTCACACCTGTCTATACCTCTAGCTCCCAGGGAATCTGATGCCTCTCCTGGCCCACAAGAATACTGCATTCACATGGTACACAGACATTCAGGCAAATCACCCATACACACAAAATAATTCAAGAAGGAAAGAAAAAGAGAGAGAAAGAAAGGTGGGTTAGTTCAAAGGTGGGTTAGTTCAAGGTAGCAGAATGGCTTAGTGGGTAAAGGCGGCGGCTGCCAAGCCCCGTGATCCCCAGGACCACACAGTAGAGAAACTATTTCATCTTTTTTTCTCAGCAAGGTCCCCCTATGTAACTCTGGCTAACTTGGGATTCCCTATTTATCCAGAGTGGCCTTGAACCTACAGAGACCTGCCTGCCTCTACCTTCAAGAGCTCAGATTAGAGGAGTGTGCCACCATACCCCAATGTAAACAAAGCAAAACAAAACAAAAAAACCTTAAGACAAAAGGCCTGAGCCCAGCAAAGCTGAAGGAATGGCAGCCCCTCCTCAGGGTAGGAAGGCACGGGGTCAGCAGCATGCAAGTAAGCATGGGACCCTAGCAGATCCTGACCAGGTCTAGCTGCCGGTGGACAAAGTGTCCACGCAGTCTACCTGGACACTTGAGTCAAGCCTAGACCCATGGCAGGCTTTCACAGCCAAAGCTGCCCTGACAGACCAGGCTAGTCATACTCCCGACTTAAGATGTGTGGGGCTGGGGATGACCCCAAAGACACAAAGGAAGTTCAGTACCTGCTCTCAGCAGAGGAGCCCCCAGGGATGGAGAAGGGCAAGGCCCCACAGACTCCCTCTCAAAGGTGACAGAGCACCAGCAGGTCCTGCCTGAGGCCACGCCCAGCCAAGTCTCTTCTCAGCACAAGAGAACCTCTGGCCTCCTGGTACTCAGAGGCCAGCACCTTGGTGTCCTGTAAAGGCTGAAGGTGTCCACCGCACTGCTTACTTTACTGGTCAACTCAGCATTTAGGTGCACAGCTCTGACAAAAGCTATTACAGGAAGTACAGGCTGGATGGGATAGAACTTTGCATCTTTCAGAGAGATGAACAAAGGACCTGACAGCTGGGCGAGGCCTGCCAGAACCCAGATTCTCCTGCTATGACAATATAGTTTCTTCTGCCTAAAGTAAGATATCAGAAGTAGGAAGGTGTTGCAGAGAGGGATGCATGGGGATCCAAGCCTGCCCTGCCTAGGCACTCCATCCTAAGGGCTACACGTTCACTGTAGCCTGTGTGTATTCACGCTGGACAGAAATGCAAGAAGAACCCGGCACCCTGGGGACAGATCCCCATTCAGGCAGTGATGCTCTTGAGGAAATGGCGCCTTGGGGCTGGACCACCTCCAGTTCAAGGATGGACTACTAATCTGTGGGCACCAGCAGGATGAATGCCCCTTCCGTTGAAGGACCTCCCACTGCCATCTCTCTTCTTAGAGCTTTGGAATCTGTTCAGCAGGCCTCAGCACCACAGCAGACTACTCAAGAGACCCAAGGCCTCAACCTCAGACTCCAGCAGCCCCAAGGGTTCCTGAGACACCTGCCACCCAGCACAGGCTCTTGGAGGCACTTGGAACATTGCCTGCGTCCAGGACTGCTGCTTGGAGTTCCATTCCCAGAGGCCATGTGTGGCACCTGCCATCCCTAGAGGCCTGTAAAAGCCCACCTTTGCTCTAGAACACCCACCTCTAAAGCAGAGAGACCTCAACCCTAGATATATTCACACAGTACGTTTAAGGCTAACAGTCTCTCAGCGCCACTGCAGGCGACCAGGTGTTTGTGGAGTGGAGCCAGAGGTTCACACACACTGTTGGTGGAGGGGTCGGTCTCCTGAGCCAGATAGTTCCCAAAGAGACTGGCAGCCCTGGAGCTTGGGTCTAGAGTAAGCAAGGAAAGCTCTGACCACAGGCCCTGGGCTTTCCTGCCCAAGTCTCTTCTCATCTGCACCTGAGGGAGGGCACAGCCCTCAGCCACACAGCCACTTCTATTGCTCTGTCTATGCCACCTGAAGCCAGAGCCCTAAAGATTCTCTCTGGATGATGGAGCTCTGCCACTTCCATTAGCCTAGCACAGCGTCAGATGGTCCGGCTGTGTGTAAGAGGCAGAGGCCTCTTGTTCCCCTCCTACTCCCACCCCTGCTTCACTGACAAACTGCTTCACTAAACCTTCCTGGGACCCAAGAAAACAGTGGGTAGACACAGCACGATAGCCAGGACCCTGGTTTGCAAGGCACCTTGGTCCTGCCTATTTCTCAGGTCATGTGGTATTTAATAATGTCCAGTATGCAAAGCAGCATAGGCCACAGCTTTTGCATAAAGCCATTTGAGGGAAATGAAGCTGTCATAGCACCAAGTCCCATAGGGAGTCAGCCTGCTTGGATACAGAGTATTCTACACAATACCCCACACCAGAACAGAGAAGTGACCACAGGCAACTTTTCCTGCCCATGTCCTAAAAGCAATGCCTGGGCAGGGAAGGAGATCAGAGCCATACAGAGCCCAGCAATGTGCCAATCTTATTCTGAATCCACTGGACCTCTCCAAGGTATAGCTGTCCCCATCTTCCCACTGAACTGTGTCAAGAGATGCCAAGCCCAGTCAACCCCTCAGTGGCCCTCCTCCAACAGAGCCCCACCTCTCAAACCCCACACACTCCTCTGCCTACTTCAAGACCCGCTTGAAGCCATCAATAAACTTACATCAATTCAGGCTCCCAAGCAGCACCTCTTATCATCCAGATTATTCCCCTTACTCAAAGTGAAATCTGCATTCTTTAGCATGGCATCTTGGTCAATTACAACTTTCACTAACAGTTAGTTACTTGGACAAGGCCTGAAGTGGACTTAATGAAACAGATACAGTACCAACACAGTGAGCTGAGCCTGCACAAAGAGGGAGAAGAGGAATAGGTCTGGAAGACCTGTGTCAGCACATGGACACAACAGGCAATCGCCAAAGAGGTACATGGCTTGCTGTCCATCACTCTGTGTCCTTATTAACATCAAATGTCTAGTGGAAAAGCTGACCTGTCCCGTGTCCATGCAGTACTGCAGAGGTTAGTGGAGGGTACAGCAGAGAAGGGCCGAGAATCCCTAAACTAACTAAAGAAAACCACCAGCCCACAAAATCCACACTCCCTGTAGGGACCAGCACAAAAGAAACATACGACAGGACACGTCATCAGACAAGCGGTCACAACAAGGAGATAACCACAAAGCCACCTCAACATACTTCCCTCCAGTGAGTCATGGCTTGATGACAGCAATGCCAGAAGCCACAGTCAGTTTACCAGGCCTCTGCCCTGAGGGAGATGCTGCCCCTGGAGCAAGCACTAGGCCCTAGGGGATGAGAAAAACCAGACACCATTGGATAAAGAGCACCTCATGGTTATCAGATCCTCCCCAGAGAATCTGAAGCTACCAAGCACACCTTTAATCCCAGCACTGGGAGGCAGACACCGGCAAATCTCTGAGTTCAAAGCCAGCAAGTTCTAGGAAACCCAGAGAAACTGTCTTAAAAAAAACACACACAGAAAGGAAGGAAGGAAGGAAGGGGAGGGGAAGGAAGGAAGGAAGGAAGGAAGGAAGGAAGGAAGGAAAAGAAAGAAACAAACAACAAAAGAAGAGAGGTGTTTATAGGCTGGGAAGCAGCTCATTTGGTGAACTGTGTGTCTAGCATGCATAAAACCCTGAGTTTGGTTACTAGCTATACAGAAGCCAGGTGTGGTGGCACATGCCTGTGATCTCAGCACCTGGGATGTGACGTAGCAGCCTCAGAGGTTAAAGATCATCCACAGCTATATAGTGAGTTCTAGGCCAGCCTGAGATACAGGAAGCCCTGTCTCAAAAAAAGAAGGAAAGACGCCGGGCGATGGTGGCGCACGCCTTTAATCCTAGCACTTGGGAGGCAGAGGCAGGCGGATTTCTGAGTTCGAGGCCAGCCTGGTCTACAGAGTGAGTTCCAGGACAGTCAGGGCTATACAGAGAAACCCTGTCTCAAAAAACCAAAAAAAAAAAAGAAGGAAAGAAGAAGAGGAGGAAGGGGAGGAGGAAGAGAAGGAGGATTTGGGGCTAGAGAGATGGCTCAGCAGTTAAGAGCACTGACTGCTCTTCCAGAGGTCCTGAGTTCAATTCCCAGCAACCACATGGTGGCACACAACCATTTGTAATGGGATCGATGCCCTCTTCTGGTGTGTCTGAAGAGACCGACAGTGTACTCATATAAAGTAAATAAATCTTTTTAAAAAGAAATTAGCTTCTGTTCTGTTTTTAAAGTTGAGCTACTAAGTCACATCAGTGGGTAAAGGTACTTGTTGCAAGCCTGATGGCCCACGCCCACCCCCTCATCCCACAGGGTGGGAGGAGAAAACTGACTCCTGCAAGCTGTCTTCTGATCTCCATGCACCAAGGTGCACTCTAACATGCATGCAGTGAATAAGAAGATGTCATTAAAGAGAAAAAGAAGATTTAACAAGCAAAGTCGACTACCCAAATCAAAGCTTCTCTAGCTACCATCCAAATCAACATACAAACAAAAGCGTAAATAAGACATTCGTAGCACTTAGAAGGCACTGTAACTCTAAATGCGCATTTATATAGTAACACACTCCAAAAATGAACAGAACAAAGACTCATAGAGCAGGAGAAATAGACAACATTTCCTCAGGTTATATTTTAATTCACGGCTGAAGTATCCCAAAAGCAAACAGACTTGAGGACTGTAACAAATCAAGCTTGCCCCAGTGGACACACAGAAAGTCGTGCCCTCTCAGCTGCCAGATATACCTCTGGCGCGGACAAGCCATGCATGAGAGCTGACCACATCCTGAGCCATAGGGCGAATTCCAAAAGCACCTTCATGAATGTGGATTAAAACGAGAAGACAGCTGAGTAAAAAAAAAAAAAAACTATAAAATTAGATGTTTGGATATTAAGACACTTAAATATATTGTATAAGCTTAAACCAGGAATAACAAAAACATTAATCTGAGAGATGTTGTAAATGAAAGCTTGTGAATGTACTAAAGCCTTACTTCAAAGAAAATTTGTACCTACAAATGCTTATAGGAAAAGAAAGGAAAAGCAATCAGCGATGTGTTTAAGAGATTAGAAACAGGGGATGTACGCAGCTCAGTAGTAGAGTGCTTGCCCAGCACGCAGAGGCCACGGATTCTGCCCCCTCAGGAAGAGGAAAAGGATGGCAGAGGTGCTCAGAAACAACCAAGTAAGCCCAAGCAAGGACTACACAAGTAGTAGGAAACACAAACCCCATGATCACCTTTAAAAGCCAACAGACCCTTGGGTGAGCGATCAGGAATATACACCATGTGACAGACAATATTAAGAACTAAAAGGAGTCAGGTGTGGTAGTGTACATTTTTTTAGATTTATTTATTTTATGTATGAGTACCCTATCTGCATGTACACCTGCAAGCCAGTGGAGGACATCAGATCACAGTATAGATGGTTGTGAGCCACCATTTTATGGTGAGAATTGAACTCAGGACCTCTAGAAGAGCACATAGTGCTCTTAACAGCTAAGTCATCTCTCCAGCCAGTAGTGCACACCTTTAATCCCAGCACTTGGGAGGCAGAGGCAGGAGGATTTCTGAGTTTGAGGCCAGCCTGGTCTACAGAGAGAGATCCAGGCCAGGCAGGGAGACAGTGAAATCCTGTCTCAAAAAAAGAACCGAAAGATTGAAAGGAGACATCATTACACATCCCACACAGGCAGAAAGCAACCAAGTATTATAAGCAACTTCACCTCAACACAACTGAAAAGTCTAGATGAAGAGCAAGAATTCTCATAAAAATACAACTTTCCAAAATTGAAAGGGGAAAGGGAACTCTATAAGTCAGAGGTTAAACTTTGTACAGAGAAGACCAGATACAGTGGTGCATTCCTGTAATCCCCATACTGGGAAACTACTGCAGGGGATCCCAAGTTCCAGACCTGCCTGGGTTACATCATAAGACTTTGTCTCAAAACACAAAAGCAACATATCTCTCTACCAGGAGACTACAAGTCTACTTACTTTATTGAGAGTTGCCTCAAAGTACTTTACCTTGAGCAGTCTAAAGTGCAACACACAAAAGCCATCACAACATGACTATGCTGGGATGTTATTCCAAGAAGAGTGATGAATTTAATCCTAAAACTAAAATAAACAAATGAATTTTAAATTAAAAAATAAAAGATAATCTACATATCTTACCACACTACAAGACAAGGGGAAGATTCAGAGGTCTGGGGACAGACAGCTCGGCAGAAGATCGTCTGCCTAGTGCAAGTGAGGCCCAGGTTACAAACACAGAGATGAGAAGGCAAAGGGAACAAGTATTTAAGTGAATAGACATACGACACACACGTGACACACACAAATACATATACATGAACGCATCCACACATACATACACACATACACACATACAAACATACATACATACATACGGGGGGGGGGGTTGTTGTTTTGTTTTGTTTCCAAACGGGGTTTCTCCGTGTAGCCCTGGCTGTCCTGGAACTCACTCTGTAGAGCAGGCTGGCCTCTGCCTCCTGAAAGCTGGGATTAAAGGCAAGTGCCCCCACCTAACCAATGGAGTGAGTATTTAATGCCCACCAAAGATAAATTTTATGAGTCTATTTATGACTGGGTTTTCCCTTAATAAAGTGTGTTTCCCAGGATGGAACTCAGGCCACCAGGCTTAGGACCTCTACCTACTGAGCCATCTCACCATTGCAACTAATGATGTTTTCAAAAGTCATATTCAGCCATAATAAAATGAGACTCTTAACTCTCCTTCTGTCGTCTCTTCAATAATGACAACAGATCTCTCAACAACCATGCCAATGGGTACTGAGGTCCATCTCTGTAATCCCAACACTTAGAAGGCTGAGGAAAGAAGAGGACAAGGGGAAACCAGTCTGAGCTACATAGCCAGGCAGTGGTGGCACATGCCTTACTCTCTGAGTTTGGGGCTAGCCTGGTATACAGATTGAGTTCCAGGACAGCCAGGGCTGCACAGAGGAACCTTGTCTTACAGTGATGTCCACAATGGGAACGTTAAGGAAGGAGTCTGACACACACACAGAACACACACTTTCCTCAGGATGCACCACAGACCTCAGACAAGACAAGGCGCAGGCCTGAGAAGAAGCCTGGAGTCGGCGGAGCTCAGGAGATGGTCTGGGCACCTCAGAGCCCATCTGAAGCCACCGTCACAATTAACCCCATGGTGGCAAAGCCGCATGCGAAGAACATCCACACTCTTCAAGTTTCTAAGACAGGACAGGGATGCAAATAAAACACTGGGCTTCACCAAAATCAGAACCCCTGCTCAGAGCTGGGCACACACATATCTGTGGTCCCAGCCACTCAGGAAGCTGAGGCAGGAGAGTCACTTGAGCAGCACAGTGAGACCAGTCTCAAGTGACATCACAGAGTGCACCATGAAGAAAAGCAGAAACGCTGGCAAGAGGCAGCCACTTCCACTGCATGAAGGACACATCAGCTGAAGGAGGAAAACAGATCCTTCCCAGTAAAGACCAGGAGACAGCCCCCACTTCTGAAACGCCACAGCTCATGGAGAAACTCTCGGTACGACCCGTCTCCACAGAGTCTAAGAAAAATGTACCACTCTATCCAGGGCTGTGGGGGAGGGAAGACTGGGCCTTCACCTTAAACTGGAGCTTTCTCATGAAACTTGATCTATCTCCCCTACGCCGCCGCTATCAGCCACCCAGGTTCACAATGAGCCCTGTGACAACAGTAGCCAAATGACAGTCCCAATCTACAAAGGATCCAAAGTCCACATCCAATGTGGGTTCACTCTCACAAGGGAGTACTATGTAACAACAAAAAGGAAAGTCTCCTGACCAAAAAGCACGGGATGCATCAGAGGCAGCCTCACACCATCCGCGTTGCCCTCTGGGGAGATGCCTGTGTGAGGATCTACAGATGGAGGCCCAAAGGAGGACGGGAGCGCCTTCCTGGGATCATAGAGATGTCTGTGCCGTCCACAGACACACACCTACAATGGTGTGTACTGAGAAACTGCTGTGCAGACACCAAGAGTACCGCCTTTCCTCAAGGGAGCCAAAGACGTAGGCTAGAAGTCGATAGTGGGAGGGACAGAGACTTGTGAACACCAAGCAGGTGCACGGAGCTTGGAAGTGTGTTAATACACGTCAGCATGGAAAGAATTCAAGTGGGAAGTGCAAAGGACCAAAGTGCTAAAGACCCTGCTGAAAGAACAGTGGCTGTACCGGGCAAGGTCTCTGGAACCCCGGCAGTCCGTACGGCACGGACAAGAGGCTGACTGTCCCCAGGAGCACGGTGCAGCAAGCTGTTGAGGCAAGGTGAACTCAGCAAGACAGCTGGGTCACCACTGACTATCAGGAGTTGGGTCCTCCTTCCCTCCAGCCCCAGGATGCCTAGCACCCAGCTCTCCACAGGACAGAGAGCTGTCTCATCGCCTCCCGGAGGGAAGGAAGGAGAACTGAAACTCAACCAAATGAGGAGGATGGATACCACCCCACCCCCAGCACCCCTACACGCCAGGCCAACCCTGGCGATACATGCAATTAATTGAAAAGGGGCATCTCGACAGTTTAAGGTGAGAAAAGATCACGATTCCCTATAGAAACTGCTGAGACTCAAGTAGGGTGAAAGGAGAAAGAAAAATTGGCAAAAGACAAAACGGTATTTCACTAACAAGGAAGTACAAATGGTCTAGATTCATCATCAGAGAAACTCAAACTAAAACCACAACAGTGTTTCACACCCACCAGCTTGGCAAGAACGAAAGACAGTGAGGATTCTCACCCTGATGCTGGGGGCTGGAGCTGCACAACTGTTTTGGGAAGCAACTGAATAGTAACACTAAGCGAACACACACCCACACCCCTAAACCCTCCTACTTGACAAAGCGTGATCAAGGCAGTCCTGCCTGCCTCGGGGACAGGCACGCACACAGGCGATACATAAGACAATGGCAGATTTGTAATCAGGCAAAACCTGACAACATCCGTCAGCAGAAGTCCAGGTGTTATCACTCCGAGGAGTGTGTGCAGCAACGGGGCACAGCCACCAGCAGACATAGTCAGCAAAGACTGGACCAAAGTCAGCACTGAAGACTGAATGGAACCAGGGAGAGGGTGTGTGCTGAGTGCTCACTGAGTGCTCACTGAGTGCTGAGGGTGAGTGCTGAGTGAGTGCTGACTGAGTGCTGAAGGTGAGTGCTAAGGGTAAGTGTGAGGGCGAGTATAAGGGTGAGTGCTGAGAGTGAGTACTGAGGGTGTGTGCTGAGTACTGAGGGTGAGTGTGAGGGTAAGTGCTGAGTGCTGAGTGTGAGTGCTGAGGGTGAGTGCTGAGTGTGAGTATGAGTGCTGACTGAGTGCTGAAGGTGCGTGTTGAGTACTGAGGGTGTGTGCTGAGTATTGAGGGTGAGTGTGAGGGTAAGTGCTGAGTGCTGAGTGTGAGTGCTGAGGGTGAGTGCTGAGTGTGAGTATGAGTGCTGACTGAGTGCTGAAGGTGCGTGTTGAGTACTGAGGGTGTGTGCTGAGTATTGAGGGTGAGTGTGAGGGTAAGTGCTGAGTGTGAGTGCTGAGGGTGAGTGCTGAGTGTGAGTATGAGTGCTGACTGAGTGCTGAAGGTGCGTGTTGAGTACTGAGGGTGTGTGCTGAGTATTGAGGGTGAGTGTGAGGGTAAGTGCTGAGTGCTGAGTGTGAGTGCTGAGTGTGAGTGCTGAGGGTGAGTGCTAAGTGTGAGTATGAGTGCTGACTGAGTGCTGAAGGTGCGTGTTGAGTACTGAGGGTGGGTGCTGAGTGCTGACTGAGTGCTGACGGTGCGTGTTGAGTGCTGAGGGTGAGCACAGACGGTGGGCGCCTCCAGCAGCAGAGCGGAGAAAGACAGAGGTCAGAGAAAAGGTAGCACCGTTCGGAGATCCCACACTTTAACACACAGAACAGCTGCTCCACCTGACCCAGGCCCTCACCCCCTCCAGAGAAAGCCTCTTGCCTCTGTCTAGCCCAACATCCAGAGCACCCCAACACCTGCTGCTACTCACCCCAGAAGTGTCACCTTTCCCTGTGTGCAAGCCTGTCCTCAACCGGCCTTCTCTGACCCCCACCTTCTCCTGTAGAAAGAGGGTTTTCTAGGTTCTTCACAGAGACCAGAGCAGGCATGATGGACATGCCTATAACCCCTGTACACGGGAGGCAGGGGCAGGACTGAGAGTTTAAGGTACAAAACAAATTCAAGGCCATTCATGACGGCAAAGCAAAACCCTGTCTCAAAAACAAAACAAAACAAAACCTGTCCACCTTTAAAGCCACCTTACCAGGTCTAGGCTTCAGGTAGGTGTGCTACCTGTATCTGTAGTTGTAACTATAAAAGAAGTTCAAGTGTGTGTTGGGGGCGCGGATCACAAGAGCATAGGAGTTCAAGAACAGCCTCAGCGACATAATGAAATTCAGTGTTTCTAAAAAGAAAGGTAGACTAGAAGAGGGAGGGAGAGAGAAGGGGATAAGATGGAGAGAGAGAAAGGCTGTCGGGGCAGGGGTGGGGACTCAGAGGCTGCTAAAGGAATAAAAGGGCCAGTGTAAAGTGGGGTCTCAGGACAATAATGTAGAGACAGAATTAAGAATGTGAGGGTCCAGCACATCCCTCCCTCCCCCCACCCTGCTTTGGGGGCCTGGGAGATGCTCCCACGGAGGCAAATGCTGGCCCTCAGGTCTCAATCCTCCAGATGCCCCTCAGATCTAGGAACTGTGTTCAGATCCATCCTTCCTTTCCCAAAGCCACAGACAGACCCAGAGGGCCTTGTGCATTCTAAAAGGGTAAAAGCACTATCTAGTGGCCTCTGTACCCCAATACCACACTCAGAGGCCTGATGAAAGAACGCAGAAAGTTCACCTGCAGTGAAGTACCTCTCCTTCCTAGCATCTCTTTACTCAGATCCCCCTCTGGGGCACACTGTCCAAGTTCTGTGTCTGGAAGGCTCGTTGGTGATAAGCCCACTTTCCCTGTCTCCCCAGAGGGAACCCTGGAGCGCCCTCAGCCTGGTGTCTAGAGTTCCTCTTTTCCCTCACTAGCTGAAGCTCCCGAGTAGGATGCAAGTCAAGAAATCACAAAAGTTTCAGGCTGGGCAGTAGAATGGGAAGCTGTAGATCCACACAGAGATGGGTGGCCACAGCGTCCGCCCAGTGGGTAAATCTTGTCTAACCCTTTCCCTGGGGCGAGGAGAAGGTCGCCTACCCAGGGGAGAGAGGCCAGGCTTGTGCAAAGGCACAATTAACAGCTCCAAGCAAGAGTACAAACGGTCTCGGGAGCTCTCGCCACAGCGCCCAGCGCCCAGTGCCCGACGCCCGACACAAGGCCGACAGGTGAAGAGAGCGCAGACCTCACCCGCAGGGTAGATGGAGAGGCGACAGTGGCGTGTCCCGTGAGCCTCAGGCCCAGGCCTCTGGGGTGTGACAGTGCCGCTGCACGCCTGAGAGCCGTGACTCTAGCCGAGAGCTCGGCCGCCTGAGGTCCGCTGCGCAACCCGGCCCGGGACGCAGGTGTCAAGGTGCGGGCAGAGGTCCGGCCGGGCGAGCCACAGGCCCGCTGCCCCGCCCCGGCCCTCGCCTTGCGGTCCCCCGCGCACGCTCGGGGGCGCGGGGTCCCGGCCCGCGGGCAGGTGCGCGCGGACAAAGCGCAGCACGGGGGCGTACCTGGGCACGCAGCTGGGGCTCGAGCCGTCCACCTCCCAGGTGGCAAACAGGTTCATGGGCACCGGAGTGTTGAGCGCTCCGGGCGCGCCGGGCAGGCCGAGGCGTCCCCGCTCGGCCATGGCGCCGGCCCCGCCGTCCCTCGGCGGCCTGGGGCTGCGCCGGGCCGCGGGAGCGCGGCGGGCGGGCGGGCCGGGCGCGCGGAGGGCGGCGGCGCGGTCACATGGCGCCGGCGGGCGGCGGGAGTCCGGCAGGCCCGCGGGCGGTGTCCAGGCTGCGCCCGCGCCCCGCCCCCCGCCGCACCGCGCCGCCTATTGGCCGACGGGGCAGGGCTCGCGCGGCGCACCCAATCACCGCCTACCGGAAGTGAGGCGCGCGCCCCAGGGCGTCTCCGGCGCCCAGCCGCGGGAGCGAGCGCGCGCGGCTGCGCACGGGCTGTGCCCTCTCCGGGACTCAGGCGAGCGATGCGATGGCTGCGGGAGTGGCCAGGTCTACGAGCCCTCACGCTGCCGGCGGAGGACCGCGGGCTTAGGGACATGCCCATGTATCCCGGTGACTCTCATCCGGTTGCCATCCTGTGTGTCCCCGCACAGGCCCCTAAGGCCTCACTCTCACACTCTGTAGGCCCCACCCACCCTTATTCCTTGAGGAGTTTCAGCCACCATCTGTCCTCCCTAGCCTGCCCCATGCAGCAGCCTCCTCCCATCCAGCCTCCTCCTACATTCAGCGGTGCTTTATTTATTTACTTATTCATTTTTAAGTTTTTCTCAAGAGCATCACAAATTTTTGGTACAGGGTGTATTCTGCCTTGTTCACCGTGAACTTGAGCCAATAGGAGGGGCGCGTGAACTGCAGGGCCCAGCAGGCAGGGGGATTCCAGGCATGGCCTAGGGAAGGCGGGCTCGGACTCTGGGACTCAGGAAGAAGCTCAAAGAGACAGATGTCCCTCCCCCTGGTTTTGGCCGTCTTTGGTCAAAGTCAACAAATTTAGGAAAAAGCTTTTCTGGCATGTCTTGTCTCTTTGTATCCACAACTTTACACAATTGCCTTACACCGGCTAGGTTCCACTTATTATCGACCAGTAAGTTTATTGAAACAATTCTAACTCAAACCAATCTGACGTGGCTCTACCTCCTTGCCCTCCAGGTTTTCCCAGAAGTCCTGCTTTCTGCGTTTCTTCCCTTGTGGGGGTGGTCCCTCCTCTGCTATGACACCCCACCCCCTGCCAACTACATTTGGAGCTCCTCTGCCAGAGGCAGCCTCCTGCTGTAACTCCAGGATGGGAGTGCAAAACAGCTGCAGCTGCTTAAAGCCAGAGCCCCGCTTTGAAGAGAACAAGGGGACCTGTGTTTTCCTCATGTTCCTCACTCACTGGGATGGTAAAACAAAGTCCAGAGGGTCTATCAGTCTGTGGCCAGCTGAAATGAATATTGTCTGACATTGCAGCCCTATTGGGGCCAGTAGTGAGGCTTGTACCTAGGAAACGGGAGGCTGTGTTCACTGAGCTTCCATCAGCCTTGGTGGACAGGCTGCCTTTGATTTGTAGCAAAGGAGAAGCATCCACTGACCTCAGCAATTGGCATACAGAGCTGGGGACAGACCAAGGGTGCATTTGCAGGCAGAAGAATGGGCCGCCTGATGAGTTGTGTCTGTGTGCGCCAGGCAGGCATTGCAGCTAGGGTCAAGGGAGGGAACGAGAGTGGGCAAGCTGTGCATACTGGGGCTTGGCACCGGTGGCCTTGGTTGAGCTGTGCCATCTTGTACTAGACACCATTGTCGGTTCTCAATGAATATGGCATATATCTGCCCATTCTCATGTTAAATGGAAGGAAAGTGAGATACATGCCGTTCTGCACTTTCTAAGGGAAAGCATTAGTGTGTGTGTGTGTGTGTGTGTGTGTGTGTGTGTGTGTGAGAGAGAGAGAGAAAGAGAGAGAGAGAGAGGTGGCTGTCTGTTAAGGTTAGGTCATGGGGACGGGTTAGTGGTGACCAGTGTTTTCTGAGTAGATAGCAGTTTGAATCTGTTTTACCGAACCTGTTATTTGGATCTTTGGCCCCTGTACTTGAAAATAATGCTGTCTCCACTCTCCTTTTGAAAACTGTAGGTCCCAAGACAACTTCCTTGGAAGCTGGGCAATGCATCTTCCCGTGAATTAGGTGTGATGTGATTCCTACCCTTCCACATTTGTAGCATTTCCCTACAACTTTTCCTTTTAAATGGGAACTAGGGCTGGAGAGATGGCTCAGCGGTTCAGAGCACTGACTGCTCTTCCGAAGGTCCTGAGTTCAAATCCCAGCAACCACTGATTGATGATGGCTCACAACCATCCATATTGAGATCTGACGCCCTCTTCTGGTGTGTCTGAAGACAGCTACTTACATATGTACACTTAAAGTGTACTTACATATGATAATAAATAAATCTTTGGGCAGGATCGAGCAGAGGTCCTGAGTTCGATTCCCAGCAACTACAAGATGGCTCACAACCATCTGTACAGCTACGGTGTACTCATATACATTAAAGTAAATAAGAATCAATGTAAAATGGGAAGTTAGCTCAGGATGAGCCGCTGTGGACAACCGGGGTGACTGGGGGGGGGGCTTCAGAGCCCTGTCATCCCAAGTCAACACATAAACCAGTTAAGACCAGACAACAAGCTGCCTCCTCAGCAGGGGGCACCTATTTGTTGGTAGTAATTAAATTTTGGGCTCCAGAAAGACCTCGGGCATTGGCAGGAAGTGGAGGCTTTAGCCAGCTTCCTGCAGGTCCACAGGTTTCGACTGGGCTTCTTTCAGCACGTTAGGAATCTGAGTCTCTGAGCTCATGCTCCAGACCACGCACTCCTCGAAAACTACTGATCTGTTTAGCTTGAGTTTAAATGATATGAACCAGGCATGAGGATGTGATAGAGCTGTGCAGACATGGCCCATGCCTGGAGGAGCTCCCTCAGAGTCCAGGGACCTTTCAATGAGTCCAAGGCACAGGAACCACAGGGACTCCAGGCCTCTGACCATGCTAGGGGCACACCAGACTCATGTGCATCTAGTTAGTGAATGAGCCCTGGTGGACACTAGGCACTGAGCCTCCTGCTGTCCTCTGGGTCACCCTCCTTTGCACTGTTAACTTTGGGCTCCAGTCCATCTGATGAGTTGCCAAGACCCTGGGTGGCTTGTGGTCCTATGTTAACGTAGTTCATATTCTGCGTCCCTGTCAGCCTTGCTGTGGCAGAGACATGGTTTCAGACTCAGCTCTGGCTGTATAGCTCAGCCACTATCAAGGAGACAGAAACAGAAATTTCACACACATGGAAGATAGACTGGTCACATGGAGTGTGGGTCACGCATGCCTACTTCAGGGAAGGGAATGTTGTGTCCAGGAACCCAAGTAACCTTCAGAAGCCAAGTGGGTGTGCAGAGGGGGGCTGTGAGCAGTAGGGCTCAGGGCAGAGCCCCAGACCCCAGGTCTTTCTGAGCTGAACAGTGTTGCAGACATGGTCTACAAAAGTGAAACAGGACTGTAGATGTTACTGAGGGTACTGGGGTCCTTTTGTAATGTCCTTAGTCTCAGTAATAATTCAGAAAGAAACTCAAAAATAATTTCATTAGCATTTAAGAGAAAACGTAGTGCAGGCTAGATAAGAATCCTGGCAACTACCAAGAAGACATGAAGGAGGGCATGGCCTTTAAGTTAGACATGGAGTAGAAATAGCTAAAACAGGAAAGAAGATGGCTGGAAGGAAGGCTCAGCTGTAAGAGTGCTTGCTACTCTTGCAGAGGACACTTCAGTTCCCAACATCCATGTCCAGCTCCATCAGGATCCAACACTGTCTTCTTACCTCTGCACGTGTACGCGCGTGCAGACACACACACACACACACACACACACACACACACACACACACAAATTTAAAAAAATAAAAGAAAAAGAACTCTGGTTGCCACTCTGCTCTGGGCTGTATTTCAAAGCTTTGTTTCACCCTCTATTCCTTAGGTTATACTGGGTAAGGAAAGAGTTCCAGTCTTCCTCCGTGGCCTCTTTCATGTTTTTCTGTTGTGCTTGCTTGCTTGCTTTGGAGAATTTCTCCACATAGCCCTGGCTGTCCTAAACTCTCTATGAAGACTAGGCAGGCCTGGAATTCACAGATACCAGTCTGCCTCTACCTCCAGAGTGCCAGGATTAAAGGGCTGTGCCTCCATGCCCAGCCCATTTGTTAATCTTTTGTTTATTTTACGTGTGTGAGTATACTTTGGCTCTCTTCATATATACCAGAAGAGGGTATCAGACCCCATTACAGATGGTTATGAGCCACCATGTGGCTGCTGGGAATTGAACTCAGGACCTCTGGAAGAGCAGTCAGTGCTCTTAACCACTGAGCCATCTCACCAGCCCCTCAATGTAGCTTTTTAGGCCCTATTCTCTTACTGAAGAGTATTTGGAACATGAACTCGCTGCTTGTAGTTGGAGGACTGCCCTTTGGAAGCCGCCAAGAGGTTAGAAGTTCACAGGAATGTATCTATACATTTCCTGGTTGATTTTATTTCTGGCCTGGTTAGGCGAGAGCCTGAGCATCATGAATCAATTTGACCAACGGAGGCATCCATGTGGCACCCTGCTGGGTGACCGGCGTGGAGCAGGGCCTGAACCTCTAATGCTGACCGGGAGCTGCCATCAACAGTGTCTCCAAGACCTGATAGGGCCCTGGACTTGCGAGAGGCTCAGAGATGCACTCACTGGCTCATTCTATAAGTTATTCTCAAACTGCCGTCACATCCTGGAGATGCAGGGGTGGACTGCTTGCCCTAGAGGGGCAGGTATTCTTCAGGAGCTAGGACGCAGGCTAGGGCATGCTCTCAGGTACTGTGCAGGAAGCAGGAAGCCGGTAGGTCATGGAGGACTTCTGAGCGAGCCTGAGGACTGTGTGGAATTGCCACAGGGAAGGGCAGTGCTAGCAAGGTCTGGAAGGGCCAGAGGCCCTAAATATTTATATCAGGCCTCTCTTTGCCCCAGCAGCTTTTTTTTGTTTGTTTGTTTGTTTTGTTTTGTTTTTATTTTTCAATACAGGGTTTCTCAGTGTAGCCCTGGCTGTCTTGGTAGACCAGGCTGGCCTCAAACTCAGAAATCCGCCTGCCTCTGCCTCCCAAGTGCTGGGATTAAAGGTGTGCGCCACCACTGCCTGGAGCCCTAGCAGCTCTTAAACCACAACATTAGCCCCAGGTAGCTGCAGTCCAGGAGCACAAACGTCCTCAGCCTGGTCACTTTTGGATTGACTGAAAGGCCTAGGTGAGACAGCTCAGAATGAAAACCCACCCAGCAGAAGCAGGGCAGGGGTGGCGCACGCCTTTAATCCCAGCACTTGGGAGGCAGAGGCAGGAGGATTTCTGAGTTCGAGGCCAGCCTGGTCTACAAAGTGAGTTCTAGGACAGCCAGGGCTACACAGAGAAACCCTGTCTCGAAAAAACCAAAAAAAAAAAAAAAAAAAAAGAAAAGAAAAGGCCTGGTTCTGTATTCTGCTACTCTTGCCTACCAGCTTCTGCCTTTACAATCTCTCTGCCAGACCCAAGGTCATAGGGATGGTAGTTCGGGGTGCTTCTTTGCGGGCCCTTTGGGAATTTCTACATTTAGATCCTGTGATCTTTATAATGTATTGCCTTCTTTTGAGGGTTTCTGAACACACATGAAGACTGGGGGAGACAAGTGCAGTCTGCCCTAGGTATTGGAGGCCCAGAGTGAACTGAAAGGAACAGCCAGGAGCGGGAGACTGAGGCCCAGGCCCAACCGACCACACAGGTGCCCTCTCCAGTCTTCCTCCTCCCCTTCCTTCCCCAAGTCTAAGGCCTCATTCTGTAGCCCAGTCTGGCCCCTCCCACACAGTCCTGGGATTACAGGTGTGTGTCGCTGCCGTGCCTGGTTTTACCTTCTTTGTCTACAATACTTTGGCTTCTCTTTTGAACTCTGGATTGGGGCCCACACACTATATTTGCCAATTGTCGGGGTGCTACCAACCCTCAAGTCCTTAATGTTTTCTGGAGTGTAGGTACAGTAGCTTCCTCACATCCCACAGCCTGGATGAACCATAACCCACTTACTCTGCCCTCTGTCTATGGGCATTTAGACTAGCATCATGCTTGTGCTATGTTAGCCTGTGCCATTAAAATCCTTAAAACGGGGGCTGGGGAGATGGCTCCGCGGGTAAGAGCACTGACTGCTCTTTCAAAGGTCCTGAGTTCAAATCCCAGCAACCACATGGTGGCTCACAACTATCGGTAATGAGATCTGACGCCCTCTTCTGGGGTGTCTGAAGACAGCGACAGTGTACCTACATATAATAAATAAATAAATCATTTTTAAAAAATCTTTAATACAGAAGGAGATGATGTTGCCATTGCGGGCAGAATTTAGGCCAATGAAATGCAAGGGGAACACCTGGAAAAATGATGGAACTAGTTAAAGTTAGCAGCATTCAGAGTCATAAGGTGGTCAGGAGGAGTCTCCGCCCCTAAACCTCAACAATGAAACGAACACCTAGCATACACAGTGTGCCGTACACAGTGTGTCATAAGCGCAGCTGCCATAAGAAAAAGCCGTAGGGGCCAAAGACGTTGCTGCGTGGTTAAGAGCACTGGTTGCTCTTGAAGGGGACATGGGTTCGATTCCCAGGATCCACAGAACCCCTTTCAACCATCTGCAACCACAGTTAAGGGAATCAGACAGCCTCTTCCAGACTCTTCAGGTACCACACATAACGTGCCATAGAAACATACGTGCAGGCAGAATACCCATACGCATTAAGTTCTCTGTCTCTGTTTCTCTGTGCCTCTTTGTCTCTCTTGTGTGTTTGTTTTTGTTGTTTTTTGTTTTGTTTTCTGAGACAGGGTCTCTCTGTGTAGCCCTGTCTATCCAAGAACTCACTCTGTAGACCAGGTTGAACTCACTCTGTAGACCAAATTGAACTCACTCTGTAGATCAGGTTGGCCTCAAACGCAGAGATCCACCTGCCCCTGCCTCCTGAGTGCTGGGATTAAAGGTATCTGCTAGCACTGCTCAGCAAGTTTACTCAAAAAGTTTAAGAACATACCATAAACTGGCTGGTTGATAGTAGAAATATGCTGCCCACAGTGCTGGAGGCTGAGGTGTCCAAGATCAAGGAGGGTTCCGTCCTGGTTCATAGAACTTTCTCACTGCATTTTCCCACATTGATGAGAAAACTAGCGTTCCAGAGTCCGGGGTCCTCTCGTATGAGCATTCGCTGATCCCAGCCGTGAGGACTCCTAGCGGCCCCACCTCCCAACACTACCACTCTGGGGTTTAGAGGGCAATATGAATTTGGGAGCCATCAGCATCCACGTATCAGAAACAGTTAGCTGGCCCCAGGGTCCTGTTCCACGGGACGTCGGAAGTTCACCTAGAAGAATGGCAATACCACTGCACCTGCTGAAACTGCCTCAACTCTTAAACTCTGTATAGTCAGCGTTCCCTAGAGGAGCATAACCAATGGGATGAGCCACACACAGGCATGCACACACTCAAGGGAGCGCGCGCGCACACACACACACACAGGCATGCACACAAGCAAGTGTGAGAATTTAAGTCAGCTTAAAATAGTATGACTTGGAGCTGGAGGCTCACAACCATCCGTAACGAGACCTGACGCCTTCTCCTGGTGTGTCTGAAGACAGCCACAGTGTACTTACGTATAACAATAAATAAACTTTTAAAAAAAAATGGGATCGCTTAGCAGAGTCATACCTGAGAGCTGAGGACCAGTAAGTTGTTCCATGAGGCTGGATGCTTCAGCAGTAAGAGTTATTCCACAACGGCTGTCTCTCACAGGGGGACAGTCCACAAGGTGGGTGTCTCATCAACCCCAGTCCCTAGTCCAAGATGAGAGCTTGTTCTGATGTCAGAGAGGAAACCTGAGGCAGCGACGGCAGGGCAGATTAACTCAGCCGCACCAGGGAAGGCCAAGGGGAAAAGCCAGATGGCCCGCTTTCCTTCATGAGCTAAGATTCTAAAACTTAGATGCTAGAGCTAAGAGAGGCTAAATCTCAGCCATAGTTGCTCTTGGAGAGGCTACCAGTAACAGTGCCATTTCTATTGGTACACTGGGAAAAAGAAGAGGCATCTTCCAATGTGTCTGGTAGGATGTCAGCAACTAAAACCTCAAGATCTGAGAACAGATAACTGAACATCCCACGGTTACATAGTGAGACCCTGTCTCAAAAACAAACAACAGCTAGGCAGTGGTGGCGCACACCTTTAATCCCAGCACTTGGGAGGCAGAGGCAGGAGGATTTCTGAGTTCGAGGCCAGCCTGGTCTACAAAGTGTGTTCCAGGACAGCCAGAGCTACACAGAGAAACCCTATCTTGAAAAACCAAAATAAATAAATAAAATAAAAAAAATAAAAAAAAACAAAGAACAAAAAACATAGAAAATAGAAAATTTAATCCTACTCTGCTTTTTTTTTAAAAAGCAAATATGTAAATGTGTGTATATGAAAGTATCTATTGCCGGGCAGTGGTGGTGCATGCCTTGAATTCCAGCATTTGGGAGGCAGAGGCAGGCGGATTTCTGAGTTCAAGGCCAGACTGGTCTACAGAGTGAGTTCCAGGGCAGCCAGAGTTACATCACACACATCTGTTTCAGAAAAATAAAAGCAGGTCTTGTGTCAGACAAGTCAAGATAGACTGTGGCTGACCAGCTGACCGGTGAGCCAGGTGCCCTGGAAAAATAAGCAAAAGGCAGTCCCCGGGCACTTCCCCCTTACCAGTTAAGCACCATCATTATGGAAATATACATTTATTTAGTAGGTAATATCCTTACAGCCCTGGGAAACCATACGCGTCTGTAGGACAATGGAAAATACAAGTGTCAAAATATTTACAAGGAATAAAATAGGCTTTTGTTTTCGTTGTAAATCGAGATGTCCATTTCAATTGCCTGTTTGATGCAGGCGGATGCCGACCAAAGGCCATCCAGCCATCCTCAATGATCTCAATTCACTCAGAGGTTGGCGCCCCCTCCTGGGCTACTCGGCTCAGGCGTGTAGGCTCCCTCGCCCTGCCCCTTAGGATGGCAGAGCTGCCCTCTTCTGGTTGGTAGCTCCCTTGGGCATTTGCACGTAGTCTGTGGCATTGCGGGTGTGTGTGATATCTCAGAGGGAGAGTCTATGGAGGGGTATGTCTGGTAACTGGGAAATGGCAGATCAGCCGTGGCATATTTACCCACTGGATGTGCAAAGGAGCTCTCAGTGTTACTCTCCAGGAACATTCATGGTATGTGATGGTGTGAAAAGCCAGGAATTAAAGCCGGTAAGCAGCAAGGCCTTGAGTAATGAGCAGACGGCCCACCAGGCATCATCCGGTTACCTTATTCTATGTCTTTGTTTTTTCTTTTGAGATAGGGTTTCTCTATGTACTCCTGGCTGTCCTGGAAGTCACTATGTGTAGACCAGGCTGGCCCCAAACACACAGAAATCTGCCTGCTTCTGCCTCCCAAGTGCTCGGATTAAAGGTATGAGACACCATGACTGTTAATTTACTGATCACAGTTAGCATAGGCTTAAGAATCAGAGGGAAGACCAGACGTGGTGGCACATACCTTTAACTCGGGGGAGTCAGGGGCAGGCAGATCTCTGGGAGTTCAAGGCCAGCCTGATCAAAAAGAAGAAGAAGAAGGAGAAGGAGAAGAAGAAGAACAACAACAACAACAATAACAACAACAACAACCACCTTTGGGTTTAAGTTGTAATGTTCCATGCTCCTCTGTCTTTCTCGCAGTAGAAATAATGATGCTATGATCAAGTACATAGATAGGTAAAATATGGGAAAATACCAACATCCTAATATCATACGGAGAACAGCCAATGACAGTCATACAAGACACAATACCACTGACAACACATAGGTGTTCAATCCTGTTTCATCCGAGTAAGTGAAAGGATAGCTTTTCTGTACCATTATTTTGTTTTTCTAAAGTTTTATTGTTAACGAAAATGATCCTTCCAATCCGAAAGCAACAATTTATTGCTTCTTGAGAAAGGGTCATATGTTCCCTACGTCTGTATGTAGCTGAGGCAGGCTTTAAGTCCATGATCCTCTCAATTGCTGGGATTACAGTTCTGAGCCAGTATTTCTACTTGATGCCATTGCGCTGAGCCCTGGGATTTAACAGAAGCTGGGGACTTTCAGATTATCACAGGCCAGATGGAGTGGACTTTCAATGCCAGATTGAATCCCCAGAAATTTGGGGGTGACTCTGGGAGGGAAAGATTATCCAAGGCTTTTTAAAAATGACGCAGGGAGCTTGAGAGAGCCGCCAGCCACAGGCAGAGAGGCTGCAGGAACGGTCGTCTGTCTCGCTTTTCCCTGAAGTGTACCAGGTGGGCAAGAGCCACTGGGAAGAGGTATTTGGCAGGTATATGGTAAACTGGGGAGGGACAGGCGAGAGCATTTAAAAACAAACAAACAAAAAATAAATCCAGTTCAGGTTTGGAAACTGAGAGACATCAAGTGAAAAAGATGGGAGGAGCCTGGCGGTGGTGGCGCACGCCTTTAATCCCAGCACTTGGGAGGCAGAGGCAGGTGGGTTTCTGAGTTCGAGGCCAGCCTGGTCTACAGAGTGAGTTCCAGGACAGCCTGGTCTACAAAGTGAGTTCCAGGACAGCTAAGGCTATACAGAGAAACCCTGTCTCAAAACAAAACAAAACAAAAAGATGGAAGGAACACAAAACAAGGCAAGGTCGCCTGTGGATGTGGGAAAACTCATTTTAACTATGTTGTCACCGGGACTCCTGAGGCACACCATGTGTAATTTTTCCCAGCTCACTCTGACAGGTTACTGCAACAGCAGGGCATGTACTGGAGACACCTGAGGGGCAGCGTCCCTCTCTCACTGAAAAAAAAACCTCAGGGAGGGCTCAGGTGCATTCACCCAGGGTGATCAATCACTCCATCCACAGCAACCTAGCCTTAATGTCCAATTTAAATCCCAAAGTCGGCTGGATGCTTGAGAAATAGGTTCACCTGGTGCATTGATGGCCACAGAACCTCTGAAGCACCAAGCACATCACCTCGTGCTGATTGGTTAAGGCTCCCTGGGCTCCTGGAAGACCTGGGCATTCCACGATGGATTGCCCCTGCCCCGATCATGTTTGAAGTGGTGACCTTAAAAGAGGCAATTGCGGTAGCATGAAGTCATTAGGGAAAGGCGATAATCTACTATACTGTGTCCTTAAAAGAGCCAAAGATGAGGACACACACACACACACACAAAGTACCCTTTGAGGCAGAAGGCAAGAGGCCTCAGGAGCAAGCTCACACCCTGACTTCCAGCTTTTAGATCACAGAAGTAGAATTTTTATAGGGTTTATTTTTTTACATACACAGTATTCAGTCTGCATATATACCTACATGCCAGAAGAGGGAGCCAGATCGCACTATAGATGATTGTAGCTGGGAATTGAACTCAGGACCTCTTGGAAGAACAGCCAGTGCTCTTACCCTCTGAGCCATCTCTCCAGCCCCGAAAGTAGAAATATTTAAGCCACTGCGTCTGGGGCACTTTGTTCTGGGAGCCCCAGCAAACAAACACACTCTACAAATTTTGTTGAAACAGCAAAAGAATTGAACTTAAGGAAACGTGTGCTGGGACTGTTTTGTGCGAAGGACTTGGCTATGCCATACAAACTTGGGAATAGAAGGATGCAAGGCTAATGAGCGGGTCGGAGGATGGAGTGTGGAGGTGGGGGTGGGTGGGTAAAGGAGTGGTGTAGGTCCATAGTAGAATCTGAGCAGGGCAGAGGGGTTTAAACACAGGCACTCTCTCCCCTTTGTGGTATACCTAATACTTCTCCATAATGAACCATTTGGTGGTACTTCCTAGCCCCCAGCTCGGAGCTGTTTTCTCTCCATGCGATGGCATTCATGATTCATGCGCTCACCTTTTCATGTTTATTCCCTGCGCAGCAAGATATTCTTACTCTTTAAGACCCAGACAGGGTGAGCCTTTTAAACTACAAGATAAAAGGGCTGGGAAGCATCCCCCAGCCCTCCAAAGAAGATAGGGCTCACCCTGGTTCCTGTGTAGGGGCTGAAGAACTGGCTGTTGTTCCCTTCTGAGCCCCTGCCTCGTTGTAATGTACATCGGGGTCACCGAGAAGAGACAAGACTCAGTGGCATCTGTGCCCTACATCTGTGAGGAGGTCTGGAGGACCCTGGTCTTCCGCCTTGGGATTCCTGTCCACGGTTATTCCCCAAAGACACCAGCAGTGCAGGGAACCAGGTGCGACTGTGGACGCCTCTCTCTGGTCTTCTAGAATATTGCTTTGTTTTTGTTTTTCCGGAGATAGGGTCTCTCTACATTCCATTGGCTGTCCTGGACCTTTTGAGTCACTCAATGACAAGCTGATTTGGGAATCCCTCGGGGTGGTTCCAGAGCACAGCAACTGTGCAGCACTCCAGACCCTTCAAATCCTTCATTTGCCATTTGACTTTAAAATGTATTGTGTGGGTATGATGGTGTGAGACAGTACATGCGTGGAGGTCAAAGGACAATTTTGTGGAGTAAATTCTCTCAGTCCACCTTTACCGGAGTTCTCGGGATCGAACAGATTTGCTTGGCAACAGCATTTACTTGCCAAGCAATCTTGCCAACCCTGCTTTTACTACGTTTTAAGGCGATCTCTTCCAAGTTGTTTGTTTGTTTGTGACAGGGTTACTCTGTGTATAACAGAGTCCTGGCTGTCCTTTGTAGACTAGGCTGGCCTCGAACTCACAGAGATCCACCTGCCCCTACCTCCAGAGTGCTGGGATTAAGGGTGTGCGTCAACACAATTGGCTTCTTCCAAGTTCTTTCCTTTTTTTAAAAATCGTGTTGATAACACTGGTTTCGTAAGCTGATCAGAAGCTTGCATTTTCACAATGCTTCCTCTTAGTTTGCGCTCCTGTGGCATCCTGAAGTCTAATCTTGGAGTTTCTTACCTGTAGTAGTAGTGCACAAGATTTGCTAAACTTCCCAAGGACTGATGGGTATGGCCGAGATTGGGAGCAGCGCCTGCAGATGCAGAGGGTTATGTGTCTGCTCCACTTTCAGAGTTCACCACCCTACCCAGACCCGTTATTGCCAGGAAATAGGGAATCCTGCTGAGAACTCGGCGTTGAGGGGGCCAAGCGTTCACCCTGGGACTGGGGAACGGAGGGAGGAGTGGGTCAGCCCCAGAGTCCGGGAGAACATTGCAGGTCACTCTCAAACCTCGGCCCGGCTGGCAGTCCTTGATCCTGCCCTAGGGCGTGCTTACTCCGCAGGTCCCTCCAGCCTCCGGGCCGCTCCCAAAGCCTATTGTGCCAATCAATGCAGGCTGCACCGTTACCCCGGGTGCGGGCTTTGGCCGCACACAAGTTACCGCCCACAAGCACATCCCACTACTTTGTTTCCATAGTCCTCGCAGGGTCAATCCGCTCTCCTTAGGCTCCGCTCACCGCTCGTTTCTTGGCCTCGGCCCCGCCTCCACGCTCCTCCCATACCTCTTGGGACTCTTCCCAGGTTCTGCCCACCAGCCTACTCCGGACCCCGTCACGTTAAGCCCCGCCCATATCCCAGGCTCCTCCTCCAGCCCCACCCCCGGCTCCTCCCAGGCTCCTCCCACGGCCCTGGTCCGGTCCCGGGCTGCGCTCGTTGTCTCGCCCCGCCCTTCCCGCCCGCTCTCAAGCCCCGCCCCGCTGTAGGCTTGTGGCCCGCGAGGCCTACGGGCTCCCGGTTTGGAGCTTTGCTTCCGGCCGCCCGGAAGGTCAGCGGTTCGGTCCCAGCGCCCCAACGATTCTTGAGTTCCTTTATTGGCCCCGCGGGCGCGGCCGTTGGAGGCGGCGCGGTCCGCACGCGCGTGGCGAATCTGCCGCGACGAATCGGCGGGCGTGGCGCCGGCGGCCTCGCGAGAGTGCGGCGCGGACGGAGGCGGTGCGACGAACCTTGCGGGCTGAGGGCCGCGGGCGGAGAGCGGGCTGCTGAGCGGCGGGGGGCCGGCGGGGCCCCGCGGCTCCGACAATGACGGGCCGCGTCTGCCGCGGCTGCGGCGGCACGGACATCGAGTTGGACGCGGCGCGCGGCGATGCGGTGTGCACGGGCTGCGGCTCGGTGCTCGAGGACAACATCATCGTATCCGAGGTGCAGTTCGTGGAGAACAGCGGCGGCGGCTCGTCGGCGGTCGGCCAGTTCGTGTCGCTGGACGGTGTGTTCTGTAGCTCGGGAAAAGGGGCGCGGGCAGGGCTGAGTGTGCGAGATAGTGAGAAGTCGAGGCTGGCGGGGAAACTGAAGCAGATCGTCCTGCGACAGACAGCGGGCAGTCGGGCGGGGAAACTGAGGCAGGGGCCGGCCGGGAATTTGCAGCCAGATCCCCTCCGTGTCCCGTACGCCGATGTAAACTCCGCGATCTGCCCGGTCCAAGCGTCGCGGACTGGTCCAACGGAGGTCGTCGGGCTGGGTCCCGAAATCTGTAAGGCACGGCTTTCAGGCTCGCATCTGATGCGGGTTCCGTGTATCCGGTTGGCCGCTCTGACAGGTGTCATTGCCCTAAGGGCTATGAAGAAGCTATGCCCAGCCTCAATTCTCTGCCCAGTCGCCTAAGACCTTATTTTTTTTTTTTAAAAAATAAGGGTTTGTTTCCTAACCGTTGAATGTAGAAAGTCTTTTAGAGAGTTTTACTTCCAAGTCTTTCTTTGTATATATGATTCACGAAGCAAAAGTTACTCATCTGACCAAAGGTTTTACATTTCGAAGCATTCCAATTTGTCGCCTTTTCTTTCTCGAGTGTTTCTTTTGTGGCGAATCTAAAATGTCTTTGAGTCACCACGTTTGTCTTCCGAAAGTTATTGTTTACACTTTTCTGTAGTTTTGTTTTTATTTTCTGTACTCTGGGGATCTAACCCAGGGACTCTGGCACACTAAACAGTTCCCAAATCCGTATGTCAGTGGAAGCCTAGTACACAATTTGAGTTAAGCCTTGTGGAGAGTGGGATGTGCAGGCCTAGGTTCCTTTCTTGCGTGTGGAGGGAGCATTTTCCCACACAATTTGCTGAAAGGATTCCCTTTTTTGTATGGTGTTACCACTGTTCCTTCAGCAGAGATAATTTGTGGGTCTGCTCCTGGGTTCTGTCTTGCATTCGTCCTTTTGTTTACATTTAATGTCTTGAGATCAGATTTGTGCGCCATCCAGCTTTTGCCTTCCTTCTTTTAGACTTGTATATTTGTAATCTCTTTCCCTTGGGTTGTATGTAACTGTATTCGCATATTTATATGTACTGAGCGTATGGCTCTGGGGCTGGACCCCAGGTCTTGCTCGTACTAAGCAAGTGCTCTGCCACAGAGCTGTATTCTAGCTTTTTACGTTTTAATTTGAGTTAGGGTTTTGACAAGTTGTCTAGGCTGGCTTTGAGCTTAGTAACCCAGGCAATCATTGAACTTAGAATCCTCCTGCCTCAGCCTCCTAAGGAGTTGCAATTATGAGCCTGTACTACTAGACCCAACTTTTTGTTGTTTTTTGAGACAAGATGTCCCAGGGTAGACCGGCTGACCTTAATCTTCACTACCTCAGTTTCCTAAGTGCTGGGATTACCATCATGCCCTGTGTGGCTGAGGGTGTGTGTGTGTTAGTGTCTGTATGTGGGTGTACGTGTGTGCAGGCATACATGTATGTGTGGGCACATGAGTAAGGAGGCCCAAAGTTGGCATCAGGTACCCTCCTTGATAATTCTGCAGTTTACTGAGTCAGGGTCTCTTCAGCAAGAGACTTGGAGCTCCTGATTCCTGGCTACTCTAGCTAGCCAGTTTGGCCAAGAGAGTCCCACTCTCAGCCACCCGATTGCTGGGGTTATAAGTGGCTGACACACCTGACCTGCTTTTCTGTGGGTCCTGGGAATCTGAACTTTAGTCATGCCGGCACAGAGAGCGTTTAACACACTGGGCCATCTCCCCAGCCCATGCGGCAGATTCTTGAGTCTGCTGTGAGTTCCAGAAATAAGCTCACTTGGGGTATTGTCCTTTGGGCGTGTTCATGGGTTTTCATCTCTGTTTACTTGGGGTATTGGTCTGTAGTTTAACATCTGTCAGCCTTAGATGTCAAGGTAATGTACTCCTGAAACCAATGAGCTGTCCCTGCCCCTCCACCCCGTTACTTTCTGGAAGGATATATACAAACAGTGCACTCTGCTCTTTTTCCCTTTCCTAGTTTCACTATGTAACTTAAGCTGGCCTCGAGCTCATGATGCTCCAGCTTCAGTCTTCTGCACGGCCAAGGTTATGGGTGTGCGCCTGCCACTTTTTGCATCCTCTGTTACTTAAATATTAGGTAGACTTCTGTACTGTAGCTGGCCGGTCCTGGGGTTTCTTTTTCAGCTTCTGCCGTAGTAGAGTGACTGTAGTTACACTTCAAATCATTTCTGACTTGTTCTTGCAATGGCTCGTCTAGTTGTGGAATCTGCAACTGAGCTTTATCCCTACCTAGGCATGTTCTATGTGTCTGCAAGGGACTGCAGCAAAGTCCCTTTTCCTTTTCGATGCTGGGATCTTGTTTTCGCCCTTCTGGCTGGTTCACCAGTTTTGTGGATATTTCCAAAACTTTGGCTTTGGGTTGACTTTTCCCTTGTGCGTTTTCTGTTGCTGTTATGTTTCACATGTCACGTAAGTTCTTATTCTGTGTAGGTGTTTGCAGGACTTCTGTGACGGTGTTGTACCACACACTGTTACAGCCTCCTAAACAGTTGCCAAGATGTTGGTGCCTGCTGGAGTGATAAGAGCAGCAGTAACAGCTCGCTGCTGAAGCAGATGTCTAGGGCTTTCCATGGGAAGCATTTTCCTAGTGCATCCACAGCTTGGTGACAGTGGGTTACGCTCTAGTGTGGAGCCATGGTGGAGTGAGGCCTCCCATGCGTCCTGGGAAATCATGCGCAGAGGCATTGAGCAGAGGCCCAGATGGGCTCTGAGGTGGCATCAAGCTCTCTCTCCAGAGAGAAGCACTGTAGCAACCAGCTCTGGGTGCCCTCCCTGGGGATGAGTGCGTTGTGGAGGCCATGGATTCTTAGCCTTGGTAGGTTTACAGGAGGGAGCTGTCAGTTGCTTTCAACAGCCATTTTTCAGGTGACTACCAGCCTACCCTTCCCTTGAAATCAGCATGAGCACACAGATGGAAACAGATGACTTCCTGCCTTCCCCCAGCTTCGTTGTAAAGCTCTTTTTGTTGTCTTCTTTTCCGAGGTGTCTTTGCTTGTAGCAGCCTAACCTGGACACTTCACAGGACTCTAGAATATGTGCCTAATGCCCCTAAGTGAGCGAGCGATGGGGGTCCTGCAGCAGAGCTTCCTGGCTATGGAAACTTATCACCCTACACCTGTGATCAGGGTTTAGAGGTCTCTTCAAGTCGCTTGTGCCGAGGGAAGTAGCAGGCTTCAGGACCTCAGGCCTAGATGCCAAACGCAAGGCAGTGGGTGGCTGGAGAAGCTGGGATTTGAGCCACACATGAGGGTCTGGGCTTACTTTATGAACATAGAAGACAGGAGCAAAGCAGAGGACCCACAATGCACAGGCCGCAGCACGTGCCGTGGTTCTCTGAGCCCTCCCTGTGCCAGTGGATGATGCCCCCTGCGCCTCTGCATCCTTCTCAAGACTCGGAACTCCTCTTGAAATGCTTCCAGGGCTTGGAACTACGCTCAGAGTACACCAGGCACCTTGTGGCACCTGCCTTCTCAGGGTTCATTCTCCCCAGTCCTGGGGGCAGCAGACCTCCTCTGAAGGTTGGGAGAGGTTCCAGTTTCAGAATTGCTTACGGTGTTGATGGCTGAGCCCAGGGCCTCACGGACTGAGCAGGTGCTCTCTAGCCCATGAACAAAAAACTTAAATTTTTTTCTATGAATGCAAGCTTTATTATTAATGTACCTTCGATAGACATAAATCACAATAACCCCTTGCCCCAAAAGGAAGTTGAAAAAACATTAACAAAAAGAGCCAACTCTAGGGAGTCAGAAATCCTGGGACATGCCGTCTGTGCTTTGGCAAAGCTCAGGGGGGCAGGGTCATCCGGGGGGACTCCTGGGGTTCCACTTGGTAGGGCCTATGGGCATGGAGTACCTTTCCCAGTCCTTGTGCCAGAAGTACATTCAGCTCACTCTTAGGACAGACTCTGACCCATAGCTTCCAACAAGGTGAGACCCACAGGTATGGTCCCTTGACTGCAGCTCAGATGTGGGGCCTGGGACAACTGCTTGAGACCCACAGGTATGGTCCCTTGACTGCAGCTCAGATGTAGGGCCTGGGACAACTGCTTGAGACCCACAGGAATGGTCCCTTGACTGCAGCTCAGATGTGGGGGCCTGGGACAACTGCTTGAGACCCACAGGTATGGTCCCTTGACTGCAGCTCAGATGTGGGGGCCTGGGACAACTGCTTGAGACCCACAAGTATGGTCCCTTGACTGCAGCTCAGATGTGGGGGCCTGGGACAACTGCTTGAGCTCCATCTCAAGCCTTCAGTAAAGGAACCTGAGGTCTCCTTTTGTCAGTTTGAGTGCATCAGCCACGGCCTCCAGAGCCTCCTCGTCAGGGTCTGTCTCGAAGTGCTTCTCTAGCTCCCGGAACTGTCACAGGTGAACCCAGAGCTGCTATCCACGCAGGACAGACCCGGAGTTGTCTCCATCTCAGTTACTTCTCTCTTGGCTGTAGCTCACTTGAGTTCTGTTCTTCAGTTTTCCTGAACTTAAATTTTTATTACATTTATTTATATGTGTATGTACTCTGCACGTACAGAATTCAGAGGACAACTTTTGGAAGTTGGCTCTCTCCTTCCACCATGCAGGTTCTTGGGGATCAAACTCAGGTGGGCAGACTTCATAGCAAGTTTCCTTGGCTGTTAAGCCCTCTCACTTGCCATAGAATGTGTCTTAAGGATGGGTCTTGCTATTAGCCGAGGCTGGCCTTAGAATCTCTAGCCTTCTGTATCAAACCAGCACAGTTATAAAACTCTCTATTCTGGACTCTGTGAGAAACTGAAGGATGGTGCTCTGGGGAGTTCTTTCTGGGCTCTGAGGTCTCTTGGCCCTCTTCCTAGGTCTGGTCCAGCATGTGAGGGTGGCATTGTCTGTTCCAAAGCATTGTTAGTCTGTTTATCCCATGCTGTCTTGGGCTCATCTCTGTGTGCTCTTCCTCGAGTGGCCTGTGATTGTATAATCCTTCTCCATTGTTCCTGAGGGGGTAGACTCTTCAAAGCCCATCTGTTCTATACTTCTAGCTTGTATCTTTTTGCTATAGAAACTTGTAGAAAAATACCAAATGTCTGCTGGGCATAGTGGTACACATCTGTAATCCCAGCACTTGGAAGGCGAAGTTCTTTTTTTTTTTTTTTTGTTATATGTAAGTACACTGTAGCTGTCTTCAGACACACCAGAAGAGGGCGTCAGATCTTGTTACGGTTGGTTGTGAGCCACCATGTGGTTGCTGGGATTTGAACTCAGGACCTTTGAAAGAGCAGTCAGTGCTCTTAACCTCTGAGCCATCTCTCCAGCCCTGGAAGGCAAAGTTCTAAGTCAGCTGGTGCTCTGTAGTGAAACCTTATCTGGAAGGAATGAAAGAAAAGCAAAATACACAGTGTCTTTACGGGCAGGGCACATCTGAAATTTGAAGGTCTAGGTGGATTTGAGGTTGACATTTCCCTCTAGAGGTCATATTTGGCCTTTCTTCCTTCACACTTGAGGGGGCCTGAGTCAGCTAGCACCTTACCCTGGTGTGACATTTTGTGGAGGGGTGGCAGGAGCAGAGTCAGAAGGCGGCTCCTAGGTCCAGTGCGGGTGGACCTGCCCAAGCAGAAGTGTGGGGCTCCTGGCGTGGCAGGTGACTGTGCCTGTGGAAGTGGCAGTGTTGGTGACTTCGCAGTGTGCTCTGTAGACCTGGACTGAGGAGTGCAGAGAGTGCGGTAAGGTTCCAACTGAAGAGGAAGCCTTCTCTTTTGGGGGCTGAGGATAGGGGTAGGGACAACACAGTAAGGCAGGGTCTTCCTCTGTGTCTCACATTGGCCTGCAGCTTTAATACCCTAATTAGACCTAATTACAGACCTGCCCACCATGCTCAGCGTTTTTAAATGTAGTGGAAATTTTCTGGTTTTTTTTAAGATCTTATTTTTATTATTCTAAATTATCTGTATGCATTTGTGTGTGGGCATGTGCACATTAGTGTAGGTGCCCACAGTGGCCAGAGGTGTCAGCTGTCCTTGGAATTAGACTCAAAAGTGGTTGAGGACTATCTGACCAGGAACCAATCTTGGATCCTTCTCTTAACCGTTGGTCCATCTCTCTAGAGCCCATGATTGACTTGTACTAAACTCACAGATCCACTTCAATTAGAGCAGTAGAATATTTTTTCTGTTTTTTTTTTTTATTACATGTATTTATGGGGTGGGGTGGAGGGTCGTGGTGCATGTGTGGAGGAGACAGTGTAGAAGGGTGGGGGTCGTGGTGCATGTGTGGAGGAGACAGTGTAGAAGGGTGGGGGTCGTGGTGCATGTGTGGAGGAGACCAGTTCTCCCCTTCTGTGTGGGTCCCCGCCATCAGGCATGGAGACAAGAGCACTTGGACGCTCACTCAGTTCATCAGCCCCTACTGTTTCATTTGTAAAGGCTCCTTGGGTCTGCTGGTGAGGGAGCAGTCAGCCTGCTGCTCTTCCCAGTGGGTGGGAACGCTGTGCCCTGCTTTGCTCACGGTCAGTGGGCGGGCCTGTGGGGCTTCTCTCCGGCTCTGGCTAACCTCTCTGGTTTATATTTCTAGGTGCCGGGAAGACCCCAACCCTTGGCGGTGGCTTTCATGTGAACTTGGGAAAGGAGTCAAGAGCCCAGACCCTTCAGAATGGTACCCCTGCTTCATCCTTGCTGACGGAGGGGTGGGACAGGAGAGATGCTGGGGTCGGGTGAGAGCAGACCTCACGTGCTGCTTCTGCTTTGCACGGCCCTGCCCGTGCCTTACCTTGTGACCTGCTACTTTTTGCCACCCTTAGAACCCAGGGTCAGTAGGATTCTGGGAGGAATGGTTCCTGAGTGTGCCCCTTCTTCCGGGCATCCTGCAGATCTGGGTAGGGCCCCTCAGTGAAGGGCCCTGAGATGGTGCCAACCTATAGCTGTTTTGTTCTGGTCTCTTGGAAATTGGCATAGAACCAGCAAGTGTGTAGCAGTTTGACATGCAAAAGTGACATTTCATTGTTTTATAAAAGCATCAGAGTAGAGAAATGTCTGTTCTGATCCTTCGCTTGTTTTGTTTTGTTTTTTTTTTAAGATTTATTTACTTATTATATGTGAGTACACTGTCGCTGTCTTCAGACACCCCAGAAGAGGGCATCAGATCCCATTACAGATGGTTGTGAGCCGCCATGCGGGCACTAGGAGCTGCACCTAGGTCTCTACATGAGCACTAAGCAGCCAAGCCATCACCTCAGCACCTGCTGGTGTCGACTGAGGCACAGTGTTTCCTTCAGACAGTGCCTAGTTTATCTTATGCCTTATCTGGTCGGTCACCGATGCTCAAGGGGCAGCTTGGTGGTAAAGTGCCTGCTATGTGCGAGGCTGAGTTTGGGCTCCCAGTTGAGCATATAGAAAGCTAAGCATGGGGATGGGAGCTGTTACAAGCCTGGCACTGGGAGGCAGACATAGGTAGAGTCTAGGGCCTCAGTGCATAGTCACTCTGAAAACAAGGGAAGCTTCGGTTAGTGAGAGACTATCCCAGAAAGATAGAGTGCAGAGCAGTAGAGGACCCACCAGTGTGTACCTCTGGCCTCCACAGGTGTGACCATGCAAACACGCCACACACACACACGCACACGCACACACACCCACCCTTCTCTCCACACTGATGCTTATATCTCTGTTCTCTGGGGCTGGCCATCTGAGTTTCCTGTTATGTTTTGGGGTTGTCCTTGTGAGTTAGAACAAGTGATGAGGGACTAGGTCCAGCCTCCGTCTTATGTGCATTTCCAGTGTTCCCCAGCTGGCTCCCTCCCTCATTGAGAATGGTTTCCGGGCCCTCAGTTCTGTTCTTGTGGACTATTATGTCATGCTTTTGTTTGCTTCCTAGCCTTGTGGTAAGTTTGAAATTGGGATGGATTTACATTTCTTAGAATTCTTTCTTAGTGCTGTACTGATTATTCTGTCTCTTGATCTGTGTTGCTTCCTCCCTCCCTCCCTTCTCCTCTCCCTCCTTCTCTCCCTCCCTCCCTCCCTCCCTCCCTCCCTCCTCTCCATCCCTCCTTCTCTCCCTCCCTCCTTCCCTCCCTCCCTCCTTCCCTCCCTCCTCTCCCTCCCTCCTTCTCTCCCTCCCTCCTCTCCCTCCCTCCCTCCTTCCCTCCCTCCTCTCCCTCCCTCCTTCTCTCCCTCCCTCCTTCTCTCCCTCCTTCCCTTCCTTCTGCTTTTTGAGACAGTCTTGCTGTGTGTGTATAGCCCAGGCTAGCCTAAAGCTCATGATCCTGTTTACCTCACACAGTGCTGGGCTTTGAAGGCCTATATCACCATCTCTCGTAATTTCAGTGTGACCTTAGAGTCTGTTTGTATCCGATTTCTGCCAGGAAGTCAGCTGGGATTTTGAGGGGATTGTCTTACTCTGTAGATCATTGTGGGAGTCTGGTTGCTTGAATGGTACCAAGTCTTCTGGGGTTATTTTTTCATTGATTTAAGTCTTTGGAGTTTCGTCTTGGAGTTATTTTGTTAACTTTACTAACGGAAACCTGCCCAGATTCTGATTGGGGTTACATTGGATCTGTATATCAAATTATAGGAACTTGATATGTTGACCTAAAATTGAGCCATCGCTCCAGCCCTGTCTAGACTTTCTTATTGTAGCAACCACACATGCTGTGAGCAGACATCACTGGCTCTCGCTTGTTCCTAGGGCTGTGCTGTGTCCCTGGTCGTCTTGTTCCTAGGGCTGTGCTGTGTCCCTGGTCGTCTTGTTCCTAGGGCTGTGCTGTGTCCCTGGTCGTCTGCTGCTCAGCTCCTCAGTTGCCAAGACTGTAGGCTTGGCCCGTTGCTGACCTCGTGTGAAAGGACCTCAGGAACGATGTCATTGTGTCATTTGCTGCTTAGTGTCTGCTGCAGTGATCATATGGATTCTGTTTGCGGGATGCCGGCAAGCCCTAGCCTGGGGGTGTGGGGCTTTAGAATTGGTCTAGCCTTGAGCAGGGGACCCTAGAGAAGAACTACCTTAACTGTGTAATTTTGCAAACACTCCATAGCTACTGGGTCTCAGGCTCCGGCTCAGTGTAGTCTGCAGATTGTTGGTGTAGGTTTCGGGGCCTCGAGTAGCCTTTGCTGCCTCTGGTGTGTTGCTACTGTGTGCTGACAAGAAAGAGGGGCTGGGGGCTGGACAGATGGCTCAGTGGTTAGGAGCACTGACTGCTCTTCCGGAGGGCCTGAGCTCAAATCCCAGCAACCACATGGTGGCTCACAACCATCTGTAATGGGATCTGATGCCCTCTTCTGGTGTGTCTGAAGACAGCTACAGTGTACTCATCTACATAAAATCAATCAATCCAATCAATCAATCCTTGGGGGGAAAAAGAAAGAGGAGCTGATCTTTGTGCAGTTGGTCAGGCATGTTGGCCGACGACCCTGGAATGTGTTGGTTACTGTTGGCTGTGAGTAGTGTGCTAGCCTTCAGTTCTTAACAAAGGATCAGAGTTAAATGTTAACTACGATTTAATATTTTATGGATGAGGTGGAGGTTGCCTACACTGTCAGAGGAGTGCATTGAGGCCCTGAAGATGCCAGTAGGACTAGCCATGTCTGGTGACAGGTTTTTTGTTTGTTTGTTTTTGTTTTTGTTTTTTTTGAGATAGGGTTTCTCTGTGTAGCCCTAGCTGTCCTGGAACTCACTCTGTAGACCAGGCTGGCCTCGAACTCAGAAATCCACCTGCCTCTGCTTCCCAAGTGCTGGGATTAAAGGCTTGCGCCACCACTGCCCATTTTTTTTTTTTTTGGTTTCTCTCTGTAGCCCTGGCTGTCCTGGAACCCGCTCTGTAGACCAGGCTGGCCTCGAACTCAGAAATCCGCCTGCCTCTGCCTCCCAAGTGCTGGGATTAAAGGCGTGCGCCACCACCGCCCGGCCTGGTGACAGTTCTTACCATCTACATGTCCTCTGCATATCTTAGGGTAGATCTTGTGTCCCGGGGGCTCTCTTCATCCCTGGTGCCCGCCATTGGTATTAGCAGCTCTCTCAGATCTACACTGACTGCTCCGTATCTGCACTTGTAGGTAGAGACCTTGAGTCTCCTGTCAGCAGCGTGGTGACTGTACAGACACAGCCTCCTGCAGCTGTGCTTCTGCAGTCCCTAGAAGGGCCTGGTGCCCTTAGATCCCCTGACTGGGGTGCGCTTGCCTTTGCCACTGCTCCCCCGCGGGTGTGCAGGGAACAGCTCGTTGGCCTGCCTGTTTGTATAGCCAAGAAGCTGGCCCTTGGAGGGAAGCCTGGCTAAGGGTTGTCCAGGACGGGGCTGGGTAGAGAGGCCATTCTGGAGAGTGAGTCTTGTGCAGTGGGAGAGGCATCCCTACAGACTCCAGGCCTCGGGATCTCCAGAAGAGACTCCGCCACTGTGGGCTGCTCCAGCCGGGGTGCAGTGTTTCAGGAAGAGGGTTTTATGGCATGTGAGAAATCAGGAAACTGATATTGTGACATTCATAGCAAAAATTGATTAGAATGTACAGACTAAATTAAAAACTTAGGGCAAGCCGGACTACAGAGTGAGTTCCAGGACAGCCAGGGCTACACAGAGAAACCCTGTCTCAAAAAAACAAAAAAATAACAACAACAACAAAAAAAAACTTAGGGCAAAGATAATTTATCATCGTCTTCCTTATTTTGGATTACTGAGTGTTAAACCTAACACCTTGTGTGTTCTAAGCAAACCCCTGAGCTCCATCTCCAAACTTCATTTTACTTAAAAAAATTCTTACTTTATGTGTATAGATATTTTGCTTCTGTGTATGTCTGTGTACCATTCGGGTGCTGGAAATCGAATCCAAGTTGTATGGAAGAACAGTCAGTATTCTTAACCTCTGAGCCATCTCTCTGGTCCCTAGTTTGACTTTTTAATCTCATCAAATTTTCCAGGCTGACTTTGAACTCATTCTGTAGCCCAGGGTTTATTCATTTGAAACAGGGTCTCTAATGCTGGTCATTCTAGAACTCATTTGCAGACCCGGCTGCCTCGAACTCAGAGAGATCTACCTGCCTCACTGGGATTAAAGGCATGCATCATTATGCCTGGCCCAGGCTAGTCTTGAAATAGTGGTCCTCTTACCTCAGTCTCCAAAGTAAGTAAAACTATATGCCTGCACTAACAGGCTTTGCTCAAATCTTAAATTGTAAGGTAGACTTGTGACACTTAATTTTAAATTGAAAGTTGTGACCGAAGGTTATTCTATATTTTGCCACAGGGCGGCGACACATCCACCACCTGGGGAGCCAACTGCAGCTGAACCAGCACTGCCTGGACACAGCCTTCAATTTCTTCAAGATGGCTGTGAGCAAGCATCTCACCAGAGGACGGAAAATGGCCCACGTGATTGCTGCCTGCCTCTACTTGGTTTGCCGAACTGAAGGCACACCTCATATCCTTTGTTGGGCGATTACTCAAATGTTTTCGTAGGAGTTGTAGGATTGGTATTGGTGTTGCCAATCGGCCCCTTGTTGGATGTCCCATCCCAAATGATGCATGGTTCCTTCTCTAAGCTGCTGTTTTAGTTGAGGTTTCTACTGAAGAGAAGAGACACCATGACCATGGCCACTCTTATAAAGGAAACTAGCTCACTGGGGCTGGGTTATGGTTCAGAGGCTTGATCTGTCCATTATCATCATGGCAGGGAGCACGGTAGCACCCAGGCAGACATGGTGCTGGAGAAGGAGCTGAGAGGAGTCACAGGAAGAAAGAGTGACACTGGGTGGGTCTGGTTTGAGCTTCTAAAACTGCCCCTGGTGACAGACCACTCCCTGTGAGTGTCTGGAGGGCCATTTTTATTCAGACTGCCCAACTGCCAAAGTGGGTAGTCAGGCTAGACTTGTAAGTCCCTGCCACCTTTGGCAGAAGAGGAAGAGGCTAGCTCAGGACTTCTGGCTTTGTCTCCTCCCTTTGCAGCTTTGTTTCTTGAGGTTTCAGGTCTGGTGCTCCTGTGCCCTTCCCAGCACCAGCGCTGGGCTCTGCCGGCACGCACACACATCAGCGATTCTGTCCGCCCCTCGTCCTTCAGTGTCTCCTAGCTCCCTCTGGTACCGTCAGCCATTGCTCCTGTCATAGACATCTGCTTACAGTTGTTCTCCTCCCATTCCAGGGACCTTGGTGTGCTTCTGTCTAACTGTAACCACGAGGCATCTTCTCTCCAGTAGGTCCCTCCCCTGGCTACTTCCCACCTTGAACCTGTCTTAGGTCACTGGCTTTCTACCTATTTCCTCTGCCTGTCCCACCTGTGTGTTAGGTAATCTCTGCTTCTTTGCCATCCATCTACTAACCTTTTGGCTTGTGATAGTTTCTAGACTTATATTTTTCAACATAGTCCTTTTATTTTTGATTAGGGGTATGTGGCACACACATGCTACACATATAGCTACAAGTCAGGTTAAGAGGACCACTTATCTTGGGAGGCAGAGGCAGGCGGATTTCTCAGTTTGAGGCCAGCCAGGTCTACAGAGTGAGCTCCAGGACAGCCAGAGCTGCACAGAGAAACCCTGTCTCAAAAAGCCAAAGCCAAAAAAAAAAAAAAAAAAAGACCACTTATGAGAGTCAGTTCTCCTCTTATACTGTGTAAGTCCCAGAAATCAAGTCCCAGGTTGTCAGATTTGGTGGCAAGCTCCTTTAGCCACAGAGTTATCTCCCTGGCCTCTCTCCACTTCATTTTTGAGTCAGGGTATTTCACTGAAGTTTGTCATTTTGTCTAGATGAACCATCCAGCAAGCCCTGAGGATGTGCTCTCTCCACTCATGCCCTCTAGTGCTGGGGTTACAGATGCTCACTTCCACACCCAGCTTTTATGTAAGACCTGGGGTTCCGAACGTGGGTCCTTGTGCTTGTGTGGCGGTCACTTACAGACTGAGATATCTCCAGGCCCAGAGTTCTTCAACTCCTCTCCTGTTCCTTCTTCGTGCATTTTATTTTGTGTGCTTCATGTATTTTGTTTCTGTGCCCATTCTGAGCAGGTGTCGTCGCCTGACTTCCTAGGAAGTGGTGTGTGTTGGTGGTGCTTGAGCTCTTGGGTCAGTTCCTCCCAGTTGGCCTGTTGTGGTCTAGTGGTCCTGACATTCTTTTCCTGTGTGACAATGCAGTTACGACAGGCATCTGTTCTGGTAGGCATTTATCTCCTCCTGTCTCATCCGTGCTGCCTGTGGGATGCCTGGCATTCCCCCATCCCAGCCCTTACCCAGTTGTCTTAGGTGGTACTTGGGAGAGTCCTGTGCTAGAAGGTCATGGTGCTGTGGTTGAGGTCCCTTTGGGATTCTCTTGTCATTCTACTAACCCACTAGTAAAAGTGGAATCCTAGGTGTGGGACCAATCACAAGATGTCCTCATGCAGAAGGAACAGGGTTTATTATATACTCAAGTTCATTTTTGCCATCGTGCCCAACTCCTCAAAATTGTGTTGACGATGACCCAGAAAGCAGGTTATGCTGGGGCCTCTCACCCAAGAACCTTGCCTCCCTCTTCAGCTTGCCAGCCTGCACCTCCAATCCCTGACCCCTAGGGGGACTGAGACCTACTGAGTCCGCTGTGTAGGAGCCAGGCCTGAATTCTCTTCACAGGGTGGAGGAAGGTTGTCGGGGTATTAGGGCTGAGAAGGGCCTGACCTCTTTCAGGCAGCAGCTAGGTGTGATGGTAGAACTGACAAGCACAAAGAGATATTGAATTATACGTCCAGATTGTTCCTGCAGGATTTGTGTGAGACACACTCATGGAAGATGGTGATTTTGCCTGCAGCTGTCTTTTTTCAAACACTCAATCTATTACAGTAGATATACATGTGACTAGTGATCTCAGAAGGGCCCCAGGCCATGGATCTAAACCAGGAACTCTCGCTTCAGCTGATACCCGGTGGAAGCCAAGGAGCCTACATGGTTCTGCGTGGTAGACAGTACTGGTGTCCCAGGGTGTATTCCAGAGCTGACTGGTTCCACGTGCATCCTCAGTGCACTGGAGAGGCCTCTTGGCTGTGCCTACGGGGTCTTGTGCAGTTAGGTCAGCAGCAAGTTCTGTAGGCCTGCAGCGGCTTTCAGGGTTCCCTTCCTCCCTCCCTCCCTCTCTCCTTCCCTCTCTCCTTCCCTCTTTCCCTTCCTCCCTCCCTCCTTCCCTCCCTCCCTTTCAGGTTCTGGGTATCCAATTATATGGTTTGCTGAAAATGTTGGACAAGCTCTTCTAGACTCCCTAGTCCACGTCTACCTGGACATCAACCACAACCCATCATTCCTCAAGGACAGAGGGCTTAAATTAGAATGGTAGACAGTTTGCCACAAGATACCTACTGTCTGTCTGTTTTTTTGTTTTTTTTTTTTCTGCTTTTTCATGATACAGTTTCTCTGTGTAGCTCTGGAACACACTTTGTAGAACAGCCTGGCCTCAAACTCACAGAGATCTTCCTACCTCTTGCCTCCTGAGTGCTGGATTGAAGGCGTGCACTGTGCCCAGCTTGTTTGATTGTTTTGAGACAGGGTCTTACTATGGAGCTCTGCTGTCCTGGAACTCACTACATAGATCATGTCCAGAAAGATTTTTTTTCTTTTTCAAGACTTATTTATTTATTATATATAGGTACACTGTAGCTGTTTTCAGACACACCAGAAGAGGTCATCAGATCTCATTACGGATGGTTGTGAGCCAACATATGGTTGCTGGGATTTGAACTCAGGACCTTCGGAAGAGCAGTCAGTGCTCTTAACTGCTGAGCCATCTCTCCAGCCCCCGAAAGATTTCTTTTTTGAGGATTTAATTTAAGCCAGGGTTGGTGGCAGAGGAAGGTAGCTATGTAAGTTTGAGTTTAGCCTTGTCTTCATAGTGAGTTCCAGGATTATGTAGGGAGACACTTCTCGAAAAAAATGTATTTGTGTGTATGTGTGTTATCTGTGTGAGTGCAAGTCCATGAGAGGCCAGAAGAGGGTATCGAGTTCCCTGGAATAGAAACTACAGAGTTATAGACAGTTGTTAGCTACCATGTGAATGCTAGGGATAGAACTCAGATCCTCTGCAAGAACAGCAGGCGCTTTTAACTGCTAAGCTATCTTTCCAGTCCTCCCTCCCATAAGGGTTTATTTAAAAAGATCACTAAAGGGCTGGAGAGATGGCTCAGCGGTTAGGAGCACCGACTGCTCCTCCAGAGGACCTGTGTCTGAAGTGCTCCTCGTCTGGTGCACTTCCTCATCCGCGCTGTCGAGCCTGAGCACCAGCCCATCAGTTTGCTTTCTTCTGGTTGGTTCTGCCCCCACCCCCCTTCATTCCCACACTTGGCTTGTGCTTGTTTGGTTTTTTTTTTTTTTTTTTGAGTGTTTTTCAGGAAATGGGAGAGATACTAAGTGCTTTTCCCTGCCCGGGGCAGGCAAGGCTGGTTGGGCGGCTAGCCCTGGCACAGGGCACCGGGTCTCTAGGAGCTCTAGTACTCAGGAAGCTGCCACAGCCTGTGCCGTGTGGCCTTAGCACTGGGGCAGTACAGGTTGGCATTGCCGTAAGGGACCCTGTGAACATTGGGTAATCTCACTTGAAGTGGCTACTTTTTCTTTGGCCAACTTGGTACCTGAAGTCTGGTTGTTGAGAGGTCATTGAATTTCAAACTCTGTACTCCTGGTTAGGTGTGTAAGCACTGGACTGTATGCTCCTGTCTTTGCTCGGCAGAGCACCCGATGCCCTCAGCAGTAGAAGAGCAGTGATACCTAGCTTTCCTACCCTCAGCTGGCACAGCTGTCCTTGGCAGCAGGATGGACCAATATCAGACTGAACAGATGACTAAAGTGTGCGTGGCTGCTGCCCTGTGAGCACAGAGTGGGCTCTTGGAGCTTCCGCTGAAGTTCGTGCCTCTCTTCAGTAGTCAGGGGAGGAGAGACAAGTATCACAAAAGGGATCTGTATGCATCCTGACTTAGTATTGCTGCACCACAACTGGTAGGGCTCAGACTGTGGGATGGAACAGATAGAAGCAGGCAGTTGCCATGTCTGGATGTGGTGGGAGGAGGCTCAGTCTTCAAGGCAGAGGCTTTGAGGCAGCATGTTGGCAGTGCCATGCTATGTGGATATTCTGTTGATGTGTCAGTTGTCTGAGGTGTGCCCCATTTAGAAAAACTCAATTGTAGGCACAGGTGGCTGCTGGAGCAGTGAGGGACCAGTCCAGTGGAGATGGACTAATGAAACACATCAGCAGATGCCCCGGGTCATTAGAAACTGACTGTCCAGAGCATCTGTTCTGTTTGGCTTCGAAGCCAGTTAGTGTCTATAGATAGTGTCCTGAGGACATGGTACAGTAGACCTCTGAAGATCCATTTCTCATTTCCCTGACCCTGTTTCCCACTCCCGGTAACTTTCTGTCCTTGAAGTAGATTCTGCGAGGTCTCTCGGTGCCTGAAGAGACATGGGGTTTGGACAGATGATGGGCTTGGACCGGACAGATGAGGTCCGGCTCCCGGGGGTGCAGCCCTGGCAGCCTCTGTGCAGACGCTCCTTAACTCCGGCTGCAGACATGCTCCTGGACCTCAGCGACCTGCTCCAGGTACATCACTCTCCTTTGAGTCTTTCCGGCCAGGGGGCTTACAGAGGCGCAGCTGCGCTTCCCTACCCGGAAGTCAGTCGATGCCGCCTCCAGAGCAGGCGGGCGGCCTTTGTGTTCAGGGTGATGAATCTTGTGTGACCAGAGCTTGCGACCTCATCAGGAGAGGGCAGCTCACAGGCACACATTATCCAAGGACTGGTGTCTCAGCCTTAGAACTGCTTGAGAAACTCTTGGAAACTTAGTCCAAGGTAAAGCAAGTTCTTTTTAAAAAGGGAATATTGGACTCATCATGCATTTCAAACTATGGAACCCCTCATAAGCAGCACAGCCTGTTTGCACTCCTTGTGTGTGTTTAATACCTGGTCTCAGGTAGCCCTGGTTGGCTGCAAACAAAGACATATGCCTGCCTCTGAAGTGCGGGATTAAGCGACTGCTCACTTCTAAATAACTGAACATCATGACAGGCTTCAGCTAGGGACCTCCGAAGGCAGTGAAGGAGAGAGGGACATCAAGAGTGCACTGTCACCCCACTGATAGAGCTGTGCTAGAGGGCTGAGTAGACTCACTGAAGTCACACCCTGAGCTGGGCAAGGCCGTGAGGTGCACACTGACTGGAGTAGGAGGCAGAATGCCTGCAAGCTTCGCCCTGAAGGGAAATCCTGACACGGGCGCCTGCGGGCTTCTGAGCCGGTAGGCCAGATGGTTGCTCCTGCGTGCTTAGGCACCAGTGCCACAAAGAGACTTCATATTCCAGTCAGAGGTGGTGCCGGCGTTTGTCCTTCCAGCTGTCTTTATAAATCATCTCTCAGCAGCTATTACTGAAATACTTTTTTTTGTCAAGCTAAAAATAACTTGCTGGAATTGTGATAATCCACTGACTCCATCTTTGACTATTGTGCTCAGCTCAGTCATGGTCACATGACTATATCCAGCCTCCCAGGAAGGACGGGGGCCAGGGCCGGGCAGCTCCAGAGGTACCTTGGACACCTCTTTGAGGAAAAGAGGTGCACTAGTCAGCTTTGGCTTCACAGCCTTGGAAATGGGAAAACAGTCCCGCCTGTCGGGATAGAAGATGGCATGCCACCAGGAAGGGCTGAGGTCGGCCAGCTGAGTAGTGGTGACTACAGACTACTCTTCTTGGTACGGCTCTGTGGGCAAAGATGGGGTCTGAGGGACTGCAGGTGAGGCTATACAAGGTTGTCCCCGCCCTCAAGCATCCCCAGGCCTTGCCTGACTAAAGACACACAGCTTTGCTCTTATCTGAGGAGGGTACACACCCATGTCCGTGAAGGCCTGTAGTGGCTGCTTTGGAGAAAAAAGTGAAAGAAGTGGCAAAGACCCTGTATTTAAAACCTCACTTTTTCCGGGTTCCACATATATGGCAAAGACAGGTAGCATTCATCCACAAGCACAGAATGAATCGTCGGTGTGGCGGTATCTAATAGTAATACTAGTATTAGAGAATGAATTGTCGGTGTGGCGGTATCTAATAGTAATACTAGTATTAGAGAATGAATTGTCGGTGTGGCGGTATCTAATAGTAAGTAATATTGTATGCCTAGAAGCCAGGTGTTGTGGTACACAAAAGCCCTCTCTAGAAAGTATTTTAAAACTTTTTTGTTTTAGATTTATTTGTATGAGCATTTGCCTACATGTATGTGTGTGGGCCTCCTGTGTGCCTGGTACCCATAGAGGCCAGAAGAGGGTGTTGGACCCTCTGGAACTGGAGTTACAGATGGTTGTAAGCCAAAATGTAGGTGCTGGGAACCAAATCAAGGCCTCTCGGCAAGAGAAGCAAGTGCTCTTTACCACTGAGCCATCTCTCTACCCCTGGAAAGTGTTGTTAAAACTCTGAATTCACACCTGAAGTCTATTCAGAGAACTCTTTGTAGCGTTCAGGTCTCATTGTCAACCATGTCTACTGGTACCTGGATATCTGGAGGAACCTGAGAGGGTGCTCGGGAAAAGTGCTCCCATGGGAGGCATACTTACTTGCATACTTGAACACAGACTGCATACCACATGCTTACATCACACGCATGTACTTACGTCACACATTCCTACATGTTTACATGCCATTTACATGTATACTCATATAGGCCATATAGTCATTCACACCATAGTTTTGTAGACAACCTTTGAGACTTCAGGAAGATAAAGAATTACTTCAAAAAGTGCTCTGCGAGCCATCAGTCCTTGTGAAGACCTCAGGAAGATAGTACCTGTGTCCAGCCAGGGTGGAAGGTGACCAACCCACTGCTGATTGGCTGTGGTGCCTAAACCTGGCCTCAGCTGTGTTCACTCACTAAGCTGACAAGTCACAAACTCTCCCCTTTCGTCCTGCATGTAAATGAAGGCACTATTGTGTGCCATCCCTTAGACTGTCTTGCAAACATTGGGTATTATCACCTTCATGCCAGGAAAGGGGTCTTAGCACAGGCCCACAGGCTGGGCTTGATTAGGTAAAGAACTTCTTTCAGGAGGCCAGAGGCAGAAGGCTAGACCAATTCTATGTGTAAGGCCCAGGAGTGGTGTAGCATGAGTGCAGTAGGGTCCTCAGGTAGCTGAGGATGGCCCTCTTAGGCTTGGGGCGGGCCCGAGTGTCTCAGGTTAGTCTATTACAGCACTGAGGTACTGAACTGCACGTTAGGGTACTACACACTGCCTACCTTTACTTCCCCGACAGACAACTGATAGCGCTCCCGCCACTCCAGACCTTGGTACACCCTTTTAGGATGGACTTATTCCCACTGCTTCTCTGTGGCAGAGAAGGGAGAGCTGTGGCAAGTGGCCCAGTCTGGGCAGCAGGCTTCATGGCAGATAAGGACTTGAGGGCACTGGAGGAAACAATTGGGATTCCAGAAAGGAATCAGACCCCTGGGACCATAAGGTAGAGGAAGAGTGGCCACTGTGTTGTGCACCGGTCTTGAGTTGGTTCAGAATTAAGTATAACTCTACTGCACTGCCTACCATACTCTAGGGAGTACCCACAATTTTTCTAAGCAAATGTGGAAAAAGATTAGGGGAGTCTGGGCAGCCATATAGGAAGGAGGTGGGCCTCCTGAGGTAGAGGCCAGTAGAGAGGCATGGTGTGGACTTTCCGTAGCCCGGCAGGGGTCTCTGGCGATGAAGACTGAACAATGAAATCTGGCACTTTAAGAAAACAGCAGCTGAGCCAGTGTGGTGGTGTGCGCCTTTACCCAGAATTCAGGGGTCGAGGCCTGCCAGCCTGATTCCAGGGCAGCGGGGCTACACAGAGAAACCGTCTCAAAAAACAACAAATTATTTAAAAACAAAGGAAAAAAGCAACAAATGTGTTCTTGAATACCAATTCCTGTGTTCCTTTGCCACAGGTTAATGTGTACGTGTTGGGGAAGACGTTCCTGCTCTTGGCGAGGGAGCTTTGCATCAACGCTCCAGCTATAGGTAGGTTGGACTTAGAACCTAACCTACTGAAGTTCTCAGAGTAGAAGGATGTCAGGCCAAAGTATAGAACACCAAAGATTAAAAAAAAGTCTCCTAAAATTTTTGGTAAATATAGCCAGTAGGGCATTATTTTTGGTACCAACTCAGAAGGCCTACTACCAGTGCCTGTCAAACGTGGCTCAGCACACAAAGAGAGAGGGTACAGTGCTACACGTTGGGGACCCGGACTGCTTGAAGCAGGTGCCCTGAGAAAGCAGGGGCCTCCTGACCACTGAGGGAGGCTCCAAGAACAGGTGCCCTCTAGCCATGGACCTTGCCACATGCAAAGATGGAATTCTATGGTTTCTGAAGCATCAGCTCATGGTGAAGAGGAACTACAGGGGCTAGAACGAGGGTCTGGGAGTGTATGTTTGAGTCCCAACAGGGCCAAGCTTATGGTGTTAGGCACACACACTCTCGCCCAGAGACCATTGCCTGCTAGTGGGCCTTGGACGGTCAGCTGCTTTTCCAGGACAACACAAGTGCAAGGGAGGATAGAGGCTTGGGGCCTAGGGAGCCTGCTTTCCCCACAGCAGGCAGGTGGGCAGCAGAGCACACAGCCACTCTTTAAATCTGACCCTGCAATAGAACCTGAGGTACTCTGAAGAAATGAAACACCCTTCTGCAGAGTTCTGCAGCCCAGAAGCCACGGGCACCTTGAATAGATGAGCTCCCCTAAGATATGGTTTGATTTCAACAGCTTTGCACTGCTGACTCACACAGATGAGATGTTCCTTTCAGTGGGACTGAGAGAGAGAGAGCCCCAGTCAATTCCTACAGTCACTTAACTACATGAGGTTCTTGTTCTGGGAAACCTTTATTACGAAAACTCACTTAAATAGGATGGACCTATTTTAAGTGACTTTTCAGCAATCTGTGGCTTGAATGGAGGCCAAGGGTCCTGAAGCTTGGGTATCACTGGGCAGGGATCTGGGATCTGGGGCTCCCTTGGACCCAAGTCTGTCTTCCACCTGTGGAATGCCGTCTAGGGTCAGCGGACATTGGCTGTGAAAAGTCAAGCTCCAGACTGTGGCTGATATTGTAAGCCAAGCCTTTAATGGTATCAGCAAGGCAGTAGCAGTGTCCTGCACCTTCACTGCACTTACTGGTGGACTCCATGGAGGGAGAGCCTGGCGGCAAGTCCGCTCCAACCCTCTGCCTCAGGCATAGAAGATGAGCTCTGGAATCTGTCCTCCCTGAACTCCAGTCCCATTGGTACTGTCTGAGGAGCACTGGAACTGGAAGGCCACCTTGCCACACTGCACCTCTGTCATTCCTTCTTGCCCAAAGTAGCTGAGCTCACTGCCATCCAGGACAGCACTGGCAGTGTAGAAGGTGTCCTGCTCCACCTGGACTGGGTGCTCAAACCAGACTGGGAATGTGTTGCTGGATCCGTCTGAAACAAACTTGGTGAGGTTCTGAGCCAGGACCATCCCTAGCCGCTTGAGTTCAATCTTCACGCTGTACTCTGCCTTCCCAGAACTGGACCCATATAAGCCCAGCCCAGCAATGAACACCCTTCTGTCCACTGCAAACTGGATGCTGTCGCAGCGCCCACGGTACCTCCACTGGTTACTTCGGTAGGCAGAAGACTGGAAGCGGTGGCACCTCTGTGGAGCAAGGCCCTTCCTCTTGGTCAGGGGGAAGTCAAGAAGGGGCTTTTTGGCAGCAGTGTACCAAAGGAAGATGTTGTGGGTCTCTTCTAAGGTCAGGATATCTGACTGGGCAGCACCATTGGCAAACTCCTCTAAGGTCATAGTTGGAATTCGGACCAGGTAGAGGGCTCTTCCCAAAACATGCCTCTTGTTGTGAGGAGTGACTGGGAGGCCCTGTCTCTTACATTCTGCCTCAGCCCAGTTCAGGACGGCCTCGAAGACCACAGCCTCCTTGGTATTGAGGGCCTCCCTGGTCACAATGATCTCCAGTGTCTGCCGGTCAATTTCACAGAAGCATTCAGACCTCAGGGCCATTTCAGCCTGTGCATCAATGACTTCCCAGCATCGCTGGGTCAGTTCAGGCTCCTCGAACAGTCGGCTCTGGGACAGCAGGACACAAGCATTTTTGGCTTCCAGACTTGTCTCCAGAAAGTTGACGCAGGCCTTGGCTAGGGCAGGCACAATGTACTTCTTAGCAGCATACAGAGTGGCGAGCACTGTGTCCGCCTCCAGATCGATCTCATCGCTGTACATGTACCTGGGTAAGGCAGGGTAAGCTCCTGGGGAGCTGCGAGGGCCGAGGAGCTCATGGGCTCCCCTGCACAACCTCTTGGGTTGTAGCAAACATGAAGGGGACCATTGGAAGGTAACCACCCCATCCTTCCAGACCCTGAGCACAGCACTTACTTTAGCAAGACCAAGAAGGCGGCAGGCTCCACATCAGGAATGTGGATTTCTGACTTGACTTCCGCAAGATCCCCGTAGAACATGGCATAGAAGACGGAGCTGCCGACAGCCAAGACATACTGTGGATGAAAGAAAACCACCTGAGCTACAGGGCAGTAAACAAGGCCCTGGGAGGCGCACCTAGCCAGGCCTACCAGGGGACAGGGCTGCGCCCCTACCCACCTTGTGGGCGGGCACACGCCTGGCTGCCCCCAGGGCCCCCACGATGAAGTGGACGTCGGCCATCAGCTCGTTGTTGAACATGAGCGCATTCCTGCAAAGGGCAGAGGCACACGGGCTGGAACGGCGCACGCCCGGGCTCCAGAGCCCGGGGGCGGGCGGCAGCTCACCTCTCGCGCAGCGTAGGATGGAAGGATTGCCAGTTGGGGCTCTCGGGATTGTTGTTGTCTGGCAAGGGCGGCGCGGGCAAGGGCGGCAGCGGGGCGGGTGCCAGGCAGGGCGGGCAGCAAAGACCGACCTTCGTGCTCTCGGCGGCGCCCGCCGCGTTGCTGTTGGCGATGTCGGTGGCAGTAGCTGCGGAGGCACTGGCGGGCGGGTACAGCTCCGCGGCCATCTTCGCTCCTGCCGGGGCGGGCTCCGCACTAGTCGGTGCTGCGCCGCGCGCTTTCGCACCGCGACGGGGCCTGGGAATCGGCTCTGCGAGCACCAGCAGGGAGGTTAGGCACTGCGCCACCCGCCCATGCAGGCAGGCGAGCGGCAGCAGCATGGGGCCACGCCGGCCCTGCCCGCCGCCCACCCGCACCCAGCACCCTGCACCCCGCACCGAGTCCGCGGCCCGGCCGCAGGGGGCGCCGTCCCGCCCGTACCCACTGCTGCGGCGCCAGCGTCTCTCGTCACTGTGCGTCAAGACGCGGCTCCTCGTTCCAGGGCCCCGCCCCTGGGGGGGGCGCCGAAGCCCCGCCCATGTGCCCAGGTTTAAGGTCGAGTTGGAGTTGCTCCTTCTATCTCTCAGATAGGAGACCTCGTCAACAGCTCAGGTTTTGAAAAAGCTCCTGACCCAGCTAACTTTTCTCCGTGGACAAAATGAGTCTCAGACCCAAGGCTTGGGGACGTCCCCCCTTTTGTGTCTAACTTCTTTAACAGAACATGAAGTCTAGGGTAGTACACCTATTATGGCAGAATTTCTTTTTCTTTTTTTTTTTGTTTTTCGAGACAGGGTTTCTCTGTATAGCCCTGGCTGTCCTGGAACTCGCTCTGTAGACCAGGCTGGCCTCGAACTCAGAAATCCGCCTGCCTCTGCCTCCCAAGTGCTGGGATTAAAGGCGTGCGCCACCACCGCCCGGCAGAATTTCTTTTTCTTTCATGAGTCTGGACCTCATGTGCCACAGGGTGGCCTCAAACTCTAAGTAGACCTTTCTTTTTAAGTTGACTATTCCAATGTGTTACATTTTGTTTGCCAGTTTATCCAGGCAACAGGCGGACTCCAAAGTGGACTCCATATCCTAGCTGTCGTGACCATAGGAAGGCAATTTTATCCTTTCCAGATACGAATTGCAGTTCTTTGGGTCTTTACCTAGAATTGAGATGGTTGGATAAAACGGTTGTTCTTCATTTACCGTTTTTATTCTGTGTTTTTATTTTATGTATATGGATGTTTTGCCTATACCTGGTGTTTGCACAGGTCAGAAGAGGGCGTTGGATCTCCCAGGACTAGAGATACCGATGGTTGTGAACTGTGAGGTGTGGGTGGATGGGTACTGGTTCTCTGCAGGAGCACCAAGCACTCTCAACCACTGAGTCATACCCAGCGCACCCCCCCCCCCCACACACACCTTTTTTTTTTTTTTTTTTTTTACTTTTTTGAGACAGGGTTTTTCTGTGTAGCTCTGGCTGTTCTGAAACTCAGACTCAGAGAGCTGCCTGCCTGTTCCTCCCGAGAGCAGGAATTAAAGGTGTGTGCCACCACTGTCCAGATATATTTACTTTTCTGAGCAAACTTTGCAGTGGCCTTTGCTAGTGGTTGTATTATTTTTTTCAATCTTCCACAGTGTTCACAGGCTCTTTTCTCTCATCCTGGCTGAACCTTGTTATGATTTTCTGGGTTTTACAGGGCTATGCTAGTGGATATGAGGCAGGATCTTGATTGTTGATGTAGAGCACCTTCTGTGTTTCTTCTTGGAAGAAGTAAATACTCAAGTCATTTGCCCACTTTCTAATCAGTTTGCTTTTCACTGCTCTGAGCTCTTTAGTACAGATGTTTTCTCCCTTTTTTTGTGGTTGCCTTGTCTGTGGACAGACTTGCTATGTTGATTCTTTACAGTCTGAGGTTATCCTGTTTGTCTGTTCTTGCTTGTGTTGAATCATTGCTCCGTGTCCCCCATAGTTTTGCTGTTGTTTGTTGTTGTGTTTTTAATGTGTACATCTTTGGTCTGTTTGGTCACAATACTACATGTGACTGTGAACCTTGTTTGCCAGCCTGTTTGCTGAAGAGACTGCCCTTATACATAACTGTGTCCTTTTTTTCCTTTTATTTGTTTGCTTTTTTTGAGACAGGGTCTCACTGCACAGCCCTGACTGTCCTGGAACTCACTATGTAGACCAGGCTGGCCCTGAATTCCTAGAGATCCACGTGCCTCTGCCTCCCAGGTGCTGGGATTACAAGCATGAGTCGTCAGGCCCGTCTTGGTTTCTTTGTTCTTCATAACTTCCATAGACCCTATAAAAGGATTACTTTGTGAGGCAGAGAATTTAGAGTCTATTTAGTAAATGTAGTCCGGTGACGTGTTTCCACCTTAGTCCTTTTTCCAGACTTCATCTTCTTCCCTTCCTTTGTATTGCATGACTCCAGCTCTGCCCCATGTGTAGACAAACTCCACTACTTAAAAAGGATAAAGCAGACTGCTTCAGGACCTCCATCTTCCCTGCCCTCCTAAACCCTCCCTAAGTCCTGTGGTTCTTTGCCTTTGTAAGACATGGGGCCTATCTGTGTTGTCTAGGCTGGCCTCAATGTCCAGATCCTGAGGGTCCTCCCTATCCATCTTCCCAGTAGCTCAGGCACAATTATAAGCCAGAGTCTCAGCTTTTATCTCTTGAGACTGTGTGTGAGCTGGAGTGGGTCCTTGTGTATATGGTCTCATGGAGTCACTTTGTAAAAGTCAGTTGGCCTGGGAGGAGGGCTAGGTGCCACTCAGCAGCTGACCTCCCTCTCTTTCCCTTCCTGTTGTCTGGAAAAATAAGATGAACGGACTGATGAGTCTGAGCCGCCCCAGCCCTCCTCTGTTGTTACCTGCTAGTGCTCTCCAAGCTGCCTGCTTCTCAGGCCTGAGCAGAAGTGGCTCTTCCCACACAAGTCCTGAGATTTCCTCTGTTCCTACTTAGTGGCTTCTGTCAGAGCACTAATGGCATGGTGATGATGAACTGAATTCCTCAAGTGACTTGGTTGCTCTTGCTGCCTCCGTTCGTGAGCTCCATAAACCTTCGACTGAATTTCGGAGCTCAGCAGAGTGCCAGGCACTAAGAAGAGGCAACCATGAGCGCATGCATGCGCCTGGATGCCATTGTGAGCACATGCATGCGCCTGGATGCCACTGTGAGCGCATGCATGCGTCTGTATGCCCACTGTGCTCATTTTGTAAGGTGCTGAGTTGACGGCGGTCAGGGCACTGAGGGAATTCAGAGGGCCCTGTATGTAAAGAGCTCACGTCTGTCCTGTTGTCCAACCTCCCATCACCCCTGGAGTAGGTGGCACCTTTTGCCACACATGCCCAGAACTGCGCCATGTGAAGGCAGCAGTTCTTCAGGTACAGCAAACACAGCTGCACAGCTAAGGGTCAGAGAGGCTGTGCTTTAGGGGAGAAGAGGGGGGCACCCAGCTGCAGGGCACTGCTTAGGGCTCTGTGTACACACATGCACAAACACTGTCGTGTTATGTCTACTGTGCAGACCCATGCTTGTACATTCCACGCTTTGCTCATCTACTGGAATTTGGGGAGAAGAACCATGAGGTATCCATGACAGCCCTGAGGCTTCTGCAGAGAATGAAAAGGGATTGGATGCACACAGGCCGGCGCCCCTCCGGCCTCTGTGGAGCAGGTACAGTATGGACCATATGGCACTCATTGTCTGTCCCGGTACTTGATGTGGTCACACGTGTGTGCAGTCAGATTTAGGGCCCCATGCATAGAAGTTACGTTGAACTGTAGTCATCCGTCTTGAGCTTGTAATCCATCAAGCCCATGAGTTATTGGTTGTAGTTCCTGAGCCTACCTTATATAAGAGCTGTGTCTTAAACCCCAGGACTGGCCTGACCTTCTCTCCTCCTTAAGGACTCTGGCACGTCCTCCCCTGTTGGCTTCTGCAGGTTCTGAGATAAAAGTCCTCAGAGAATAAGATGACAGTGGTAGCCCTAGTTCCACCCCAGGCTGTCCACTCACGGCAAATTGCCTCTTTTAGCATGGTTAGTAATATGGCCTCTCACTGAGATACTGAGCCTTTGCTAGCCCAGTAGCATAGCTGTTCTGGTTATATCTGTAAGGACCTGGTCCAGGTGCTGAGTGTGGCCTAGACTAAGAGTCCCTTACTCAGGAAGAGTCCCAGACCAGCAGGGGCCTGTTCTTTTGTGGCATCCATCTTCCTATCTCTCTGCAAAGCCTGGTACCCCTTCTGCATTCAGCCAGTGGTAGGGTGATGCTACCTCAGACTACTTGCATCTGAAGCCTGATTTCCACATTTACACAGCAGATTCTAGGGCCCTTCCCTCACTATCACCGTAACCCACACTGATCAGACAGTCTGCGGCCAGCCTTTCCCAGCTTTAGTATATTCTCAGAATCCTCTGCTCCATCATAACGGGAGCTTTTATGTATTAACTCGTGCTTTGAGGAGTTTTAAGAAATTCTTGACTTTCCTGTTTCAATTTTCCTTATGTTTGAAAGTGGAATACAGTATAGACTGAATCCAAAATAAGAAGAGGACTATCATTGCCCAAGGTTGTGTATACCGTAGGTCTATCTAGGGAAGGCAGACAGACACACCGTCCCCTTGTAGAAGCTACAGCAGACACATCCTGAACATACTTGTTCAGCTGTCACTAGCCAGAGTTACTAGGCAGAAATTTGCTTGCTTTCATTTCTATATGCGTTTTCTGATGATCTTTCTTGTTTCTTTCCTAGCACTTTTGGTTGCAGCCAGAATGCATGACTTCCGGCGAACGGTCAAAGAAGTCATCAGTGTGGTCAAAGTATGTGAGTCCACACTACGGAAGAGGTGAGCACTCTAGTTCACAGGGTGAGGACCACCGCCAGTCTGTGTTGGAGCTACTTCCGCCCTGGGCTGCCCTGCCCTTTGGAAGTACTTGGCTTCCTCCTGTAGTGTCTCTTGAGTTCAGTCGATTGTTGTGTATGGAGGTTTTCCACCTCACAGCACCAGAGGCCACCTCATCCCATTTGGTATGGTTCATTCTAGGCTTGAAGGTGCACATGACTTCTCGCTTGGGTTGGTTAAACCTCCCCATGGCTCTCATGGGCCACAGGCGCTGTGCACAGCTTTCAACAGCTGTTCCCAGCTCATCTGGGTGACCTGTGCACTGTGCACACGCTAAGGACCTGCTGACATATATCACAGGGGTTTTTGTTTTGGTTTTTCGAGACAGGGTTTCTCTGCGTAGCCCTGGCTGTCCTGGAACTCACTCTGTAGACCAGGCTGGCCTTGAACTTAGAAATCCGCCTGCCTCTGCCTCCCAAGTGCTGGAATTAAAGGCGTGTGCCATCACTGCCCAGCTGCCTCTAATATCTTTAAAAGTACTTTCAAAAGTTTCTATTACATTTATTTTCTTACATGTATGGATGCACATGTACACACATGCCACGGCGCACACATGTAGAGATCAGAGGACAATATGACGGAGGTCGGTTCTTTCCTTCTGCCCTGCAGTCCTCAGGTCTTAGGCTTGGCAGCGGGTACCTTTACATTGTTGAGCCAATCCCACAAACTCCTCTTTAAGGTGTTCTTGTCTGAGATAGACTATGTAGTCCTGGCCAACCTAGAGCTTGCTATGTAGACGAGGCTGCCTTTGAACTAACAGAGATTCTCCTACCTTTGCCTCCCAAGTGCTAGGATTAAAGGTGTGTGCTACCACACAACCTCTTTTTTTTGTTTTTAAATTGTTTTTTATTTTTTATTATTTTTTTAACAATTTATTTACTTTATGTATTTGAGTACACTGTAGCTGTCTTCAGACACACCAGAAGAGGGCATTGGTTCCCATTACAGATAGTTGTGAGTCACTATGTGGTTGCTGGAATTTGAACTCAGGACCTCTGGAAGAGCAGTCAATGTTCTTAACCACTGAGCCACCTCTCTAGCCCCTAATTTTGCTTATTTTTATTTTATGTGCATCGCTGTTTTGACTGAGCATATGTCAGTGTGAGAGTGTCAGACCCCTGGAACTGGAGTTAAAGGCAGTTGTGAGCTGTCATGTGGAGCTGAGAATTAAATTCAGGTCTTCTGGAAGAGCAGCCAGTGTTCTTAACTATTAAGCCATCTCTCTAGCCCCTCTTTTTTATTTTTAATTAATACATTTAAAAAATATAGTGTGATCATTGGAATGTGGAGGTCAAAAGACAACCTGCCAGAATTGCTTCCCCTTTCGCTAATTCTGTAGGTACTAGGATTCAAACTCAGGTGTCAGGTGTTAGCTAATACCCTTACTTGCTGATCCATCTTGTTAAACTTAAATTTTTATTTTATTATTTTATTAAAAGTTGTAGCCAAGCACTTTTGTAACTCCAGCTCTAGGGACCTCAAGGCAGGAAGATCAAGAGTTCAAGTCATTCTCAGCTACATAGTAACTTCAAAGCCATTCTGGGATACATGAGACTCTAAAAGAAAATAAAAAACCCAAAGCAAACATGTTATCCACTAGTATGTGCTCACACTCACTGTGACTGTGAAGGTGGAGCCTCAAAATGCTCACTCAGGCCGTCAAAGCACTTGCCTTTACTACAGGCCTGACAGCCTGAGTTCAGTCTGCAGGACCACATGGTAGAAGGAGAGAGCTGAGCTGCAAGTTGTCATCTGACTGCCACTGTGCTTTGTAGCACGCATGCGCGTGTACATGAGCACCGCCCCCCACAATTGCACTAAATTTTTTTAAAGAAAACTCGGAAAAGTTGATAAGATTTAAATTGTGTTGACTGTCACAGAAGTGCCTGCCTGCTCAAGTTGTTGTGTGGGTAGAGCTGGGCCTTCCCCGTAGGGTCTCCTGAGACTCCGCCAGGACCCCGGGCTGCAAGCTGCGAGGGTGGCATGGCTCTTCTGCTTTTCTGTCTTAGGCTCACAGAATTTGAAGACACTCCGACCAGTCAGCTCACTATCGATGAGTTTATGAAGATCGACTTGGAGGAGGAGTGTGACCCTCCCTCGTACACAGCTGGACAGAGGAAGCTGCGCATGAAGCAGGTAGGCGCGTCCCTCCCACGAGCCCCTGCTCTCCTAGGAGCGGCTGCTCTACCGTGCTCACATCTGTCGAGCTCTCTGGGCTGCTAACCTGGGCTCCTGTGAGAACAAGTCTTAGGGATGGTGTCCGCATTGAGGCTCATGCTGAGTTGTCCATCCCCGGCCCGTGGAGCCGTCCCCACAGCCGAGCTTTGTTTCTGGTTTGTTCCTTATCACCTGAGGCAGCTGCCACTGCAGCCAGCCTTTCTCTCATGTCGCTGAGCTTGCAACTTTGCTCTTATACTGGGACTGCATGCAGCAGGGGAGGGTGGAGGGCCACAGGTGGGTTGCAGCTGAGTTTTAGGGAACTACAGGAGGTATGTTCTGCAGATAGGACAAACCTGACCCTGCCCAGTCAAGTTGGCTAGGTTGGGGGGTTTAGTTTTTAAGTTCTTGGGCATTTAGAAAGGCTGCTCTGTCCAGGGCAACATGCGTGTTGTTTGGAAGGAGAGGGCCAGGCCTACAACTCCATTCTGATGAGCCCTGCCATCCCACAGTCTTGTCAAAATTGAGACATTGCGCATTTGACTCCTTACCAAAGACCCTTTTGTCTTTCAGCTGGAACAGGTTCTGTCAAAAAAGCTAGAAGAAGTTGAAGGTAACTAACCACTTCTCACACACACACATGCTTCCTTTGTGTCAGGAAATGGACATGCTTACTTTTTGCTTTTAACGTGTTACTATAGGTGAAATATCCAGTTACCAGGATGCCATTGAAATTGAGTTAGAAAGCAGCCGGCCAAAAGCAAAAGGGGCTCTCGCCAACTTGTCAAAGGATGGTAAGTCCTCCCTGCCATTATGGGTCAAGGGGCCTGGGCCAGCACCCTGGCCTTCCTACCCACTGATCCTGACCCCGCCCCTGGCTGCCTGCCACTCCCTGCACTGAAGCACTGACTTGCATATCCAGTTCCTGCTGGGATGCCTTTCCCCATAGCCGGTCACTGGCTGTAGAAGAGCTTCAGCCTTGCACGTGCCATGCTGGGGCGCCCTGCTGTCCGCTCAAGCTGATGAAGGTGCAAGGCCACTTCTGGAGGGGTGACTGGAGGGGTGCTCTTACTTAGGCCCTGTGCTGTTGGCCGTGGGCTTTCCAGAGTCGCTGTAACGGTTTTGTTGTGAGCCGACTCTCCTGGGCTGTGCAGCATCAGCGCATAAGTGCTGCGTCCTTGCTTGGCACCTGGTCTGAGGAAGCTACTCTGCGCATCCCATGATCGTTCTCTTGTGCTCTCTGCCCACCAGCCTGGCACTGTGCTAGCATCCTGAGCCGTGCCAGGCAAGTGTGAATGTCCCTTTGTGTCCCCGCAGTGTTGGCAGACGCTTGCTCATGTCCCATGTTCACATTAGGATCACCTTGTCTCCACTGCAGCCCAGTCTGCCTTACTTGTCGGCTTGGGGGAAGCTATGGGACTTGTCTTTCTGTCCTTCTCTAGCTTCTGTTCTCTAGGCTTTCTTTGCTCCTGTGCTGGGACCACGCCGCTGCCTCTGTGTGGCTGTCTTAAGTGGCATCTTTCCTCCTTTGGTTCCTACCGCAACTTGCAGCTTGACAGCAGCACTGACTGTGTGTACTGACGGCTCCTGTGCAGTGTGACCTCTCTTGTCACCTGTGATAGTTTTCAGTCACTTGGTTTTCTACGTATTTGATTCTGTCATCTGCACATAGAGATTCTTCTGCTCCTCTCTAGTCTGTCTGGCCTGCAGCATCTTGCTGGTCTTGGGACAGTAGCATATCCTCACTTGAGCTCCCATGGACTAGGGCGCATGCGCTGGGCACATTGTTCACTCACCTGCCATGGGAGTTAACGGCCACCCACGCATTGCTTTCAGGAGTTTGTTTGTTTTTTAAATCTCCGTGGAAATGAGGGTTTCAGAGGGCCACGGTATCTCTGGAGACCACAGAAGATGCTGTGATGGGTGAATGTGACCCAGTGTCCTGACAGTCACACCATTGGGTTCTCCCTCGTTCCTGAAGGCATCATTTGGGCCTCAGTAGCTGCCCTCCTTGTACCTATCCAGGACTTTGGTCCTGTCTGTTTGCAGAGTTGTTTGCTACTTTGGATTTCTCTGTGTAGTGGTTTCTTCGTGATCTTGTCCTGACTTCCACCAGGCTTCCTCCTCCCAGTCTTGCTCGCCTTCCAGGTCACCTGCCTGACTTCTCCGTTCTGTCTGCTGGCTGTGTGCATTTGGGGCAGTGAACTCCTGTGAGAACTGTCCTGTGTGCAGTTCCTTAGTCTCAAGATATTTCCTCTCTTCCACATGTGAGGGAGCTGTGGAAATTCTGGGGGTAAGGTGTGTTCTGATATGGTTACTAACTGCTGCTTGTGTTGAACTCTTGCTGATTTGTTCCTCGGGCGTGCAGTATCCATGGACACTGCAGAGGGGTACCTTGTATTATGGACACAGAGGTGAGGCTGTCCCACTGTCACTATTGATAGATATTGAGAACCTGTGACATAGTGGCTCTCCTTCAGAGTTTGGTCCTCTCTCCCTTCCTCCAGTGTCCCCCTCACACACACACAAGACCATTGCCTTGTTATGATTTCCAAGGCTTGTCTTCTACAGGACGCCTATCCCTTGGGGCACACATAGGCCCAGGTGTCACTAAGTCTGCTTGTCCTTCTCTTGCACTTTGTGTCCACCTGGGAGACTTCTCCAACACAACAGACACCATGTTTGGTGTCTTGATCCAGTCTGAAGCATCCTTCTTTCGTTAGTGGTTTGAAGTAGCTTATCTACTTACTAAGCCTTTTAGTAGAGTTCTCTTGGTCTTAGCTGTCTGTTCTAATGTCCTTTGTGTAATTTTTTTATTCCTTTTTCTTGAACTCTATGTTCCTCTTCTACACATCATGGCTTTAGAGTACAGCAGAAAACAACTAGCTGGGTATTCTGGGTCAGTTTATACAGGCTGGGGACAGAGACATGCCTTTGAGATCAAACCCCAGAAGGCACGATGTACAAGCTGCGGGCTGTGTGTGGTTCTAAAGCACCTTTGGCTTTTGAGCGTTGACTGTGGACATCCCTGGTGTCAGGTGAGGTCAGCACCATAGTCACTGTGTTCTGCCACTGAGGAGATCTGTCCCTGCCACTGTTTTTGTGTCCTTTGTAATGGCACCCACCTTTCCTCCCCACTCCAGTCTGCCACTGGCTGCTTTCTGTCACTGAATTAGTGGTCTTTTCTAGACGCTTGTGCAGGAATCTTATATAGACATAGCGTGTTCCCTGCCTTTCCTCAGCATGATTTTTATGCATTTCATTGGCAGTGTGGTGCTCTGTATTGGGAGGTGTCGTAGATGTGGAGAGGAGCGTGGCGCTCCTGTTACGTGCCCCTGCGTCAGTCCCAGGGAACCCTGTGTACAGTCTCACTTCATACTTACTTCCTTGGGACTGGGCAGATGGAATTGTTGGGTCTGGTGGAGGGGGTGTTGACAAATAGTCTGCATAGCACTGTCAGCGTCTATGCAGCCAGTCCCCTGTTTTCTCTCCTTCTTCTCTGATGATGTCACTAGTGTGTGTGGTGTAAGTTCCCAGCAGTCTTTGGTGGCAGAAGCAGCTTTTATGCTCTGACTTGGTTTCCTTGAACTCTCTGTCAGGGCTCCATGCTGTGCCCTCCCATGCTCTTCTGCCCTTCAGGTGCTCTCTCTGTCGGTCGGGTAGGTCTTTCCTTGGTCTCTTTTTATTTGGTCTCCATTCACTGAGCATAGGCACCTTTTCTGTGTCTAGACTGTCCTTTCAGATGTTGCCTGTGAAGAAGCTGCGCCTCACCTTTGCTTACAGTGTCGTTCACAGGGCAGGCATTATAATTCTTTTTTAAAAAATCATGATTCTTTCAAAAAATCTATCTGTGCTTTATAGGTTCTGTTTTAGTGTTGTTGAAGTCTTTTTGCCTAACTCTAGATCACAAACATTTTGTCTTTCCTGAATATTCTTAGACTCTCAGGTACCATTTAAGCCAGTTTTGCACAGAGCATGAGGAATAAGCCAGGTTATTCTTGCACGTGGGCAACCAACACCGTTTGCTGGCAGGACCGTGCTTTCTCTCTGCAGAAAAAGGCAGGCTTTTGGTAGTTCTTGTGTTCTTGGTTATTTTGCAGCTTTGCAAAAACGTTTCTGTTACAAAAGTGGGTTCTCTCTGGCTTTCTGCCTGGTTGACAGGTGGTGTGCGAATCGTGTGTCCCTAGGCTCCGGTGAGGACGCCACCTCAAGCCCCTTCTGTGAGGACGACACTGAGGATGAGGAGCTGGAGGCCGCTGCCAGCCACATGAACAAGGACTTTTACCGAGAGCTCCTTGGGGACGATGGCGGCTCGGAGGCAGCAGAAGACCCCGATGGGGGCAGGGGACCCCTAGCCCTGGAGTCCCTACTTGGCCCCCTGCCCACGGCAGCCAGCCTGGGCATCTCCGACTCCATCCGAGAGTGTATCTCCTCCCCACGTGGGGACCCCAGTGAGTGCCCGGGACGAGGGAAGTTTACAGTCTGAACGGTACTGAATGCTGTGGATTGAACCAGAAACATACAGGCTGTCAGTGGCTCCGGGTGCTATAGTTTCAGCTGTCTTACTGTGAGAAATACTCTGTCAAAGGCAGCTGTGGGGAACACTCTGGCTAACAATTTCAGGTTAAAGTCCATCATTTCAGGGAAGCCAAAGCAAAACTCAGAAAAACTAAAATCACTCACATCCACAGATAGTATCAATAAGAAAAGAAACACATCATTGCTTGCTTGCTCCTGTGTAGCTTCCTCCAGTTTTACCTAGTTTATACTGACTCCCTGCCTAGGGACAGGTGCCACCACAATGACCTGGGTCTTTCGGTATCAATTAGTGTCAAGGCAGCACCTCACGTGCTTGCCCTCAGGCAAACCTGATAAAGATGTTTGTTCAATTGAGACCCTTTGCAGATGATTGTAAATTGTGGCAAGTTTATGTCTAAAAGTCACATCACACACGGTAAGAGTTGTGTGTACGCCAGCATACTGAGAGGCCGGGGTAAAGAGCTGGGTGTGCACCAACACACTGAGATGCCAACTGGCCTGTTACCGTCGTAAACCCTCTCTAGTCCAGCTGAACTTCAGGGGCCACCAGATGACTAAGAGAGGGTCTGGCATGGCCTGGAGTCATGCCGGTGGAGGGAGTAGGCCATCCTAGTCCTTCCCTATTGCTGGGCTGGGAAAGCCTGGGTCATCACGGTCATATCACCTGCTTTGCTTGATGATGGGCAGAGGGCAAACATAAAGATCAACAATTGCCCCCGCCAGCCGATCGCGCCAGATCCCACAGCTTCGTGCCCTTCACCCTTAAAACACTGGGGGCAGGGCTGGGCAGTGACTCTGAGAAACTGACTGTCCTCTCTCAGAGGACCAGCGTTTGAGGCCCAGCACCCACATGGTGCCTCTAGTTCCAGATCTGATGCTCTTTTCTGTCTTCTGGAGGCACTGCACACACGTGTTGTACAGGTCTACATACAGGCAAAATATCCATACACACAAAGTTAAATAAATAAATAAGTTATTTTGAGGAAGGGCTGGGACACCAGTGGCTCTGGAAGGGTAAGTGGTCCCATCCCTGTAACGTGGTTCTGCCCCCTGGACCAGGTGAGGATTTGGCCTTTTCGAAAGGGTGGAGCCTCTCATATGGGTGGAACGGTTGAAAGTTGGGGCCTATGTGAGGGTTAGACCTCTCAGTTGGGAGGCAGAATGCTTTACCTGTGGGCCAAGTACATCGAGGACGTTGGGTATCTGCTTTTGAGGGAACAACCGACTCAAGCAGTACAAAGGACTTGGCAGTCTGAGCACCGGCGCCCAGGGCAGGAAGCAAGGGAGGTGGGGCGGACTTCAGAGAGCCTCAAGGGGCGGTCTGACCACCCCAGGGCCTCAGCCGTGACCCTCAGCGTGCCCACAGTGAGCCGTGTGGCAGCCTCGGTGACAGACACTGATTGGGGTTCTTCTCTCTAGAAGACTCTTCAGGGGATGGGGAGCTTGACCTCAGTGGCATCGATGACCTTGAGATTGACAGAGTAAGTAAGCCTGTGCTAACCTTGTCCCCTGTGGTGGTTGGGACTTAGGGCGACTAAAGTGGGGCTGGACTCGTATTTAGGCTGTCACTCAACCTTTGGCCTCTCTGAGCCTTGTGCTCCCTTAGACATCCCTGACAAATGAGTGCTCTCAAGGGGGTAGGGCCTGTAGTGCAGACATCCGCTGGACTCCCTCCTCCAAACTCCACTCCAGCGCAGCCTCAGAATCGTGTGGCCTTCCTTCTGAAACCCCAAGCGCCCCACCAGGACCATGGTGGAAAGGCCCTGAGTTCTGCACCTGCCTGGCCTTGCTCCCCATTGTATCACAAGTATGTTGTACATCTCTAATCCCCAAATATCAGGGGTCCCAGACTGTACACTAGCACCTGCCTATGTATCTCAGAGATCTGCCTAACAAGGCCTAGGCACTATCAGCCCTGGCTCACGGCTGCAGGTGAAGTTGGCAGAACGGGACAGAGGAGTAACGGTACTGCTAAAGGAGGCCCTCCACACCCGCTCTTTGGTAGTGTAAGATGTAAATAGGAAGCCCGCTGCTGAAGCTCAACCTCAGAGCCCTGAAGTCACTTCCCTGTGCTTCCCGCAGTACATCCTGAACGAGTCAGAAGCCCGAGTCAAGGCCGAGTTGTGGATGCGGGAGAATGCCGAGTACCTGCGGGAGCAGAGGGGTAAGTGCCATCTATCCACCTGCCCGGGTCCCACATGTCCCTTGCTGAGGCCAGCCGTTCTGTTCACCTTACAGAGAAAGAAGCAAGAATAGCGAAGGAAAAGGAGCTCGGCATCTACAAGGAGCACAAGGTGGGCGCCTCCTGACAGCCTCACTCAGCCTTGGTGTGGCCGATAGAAGCAGAGAACTTGGGGAACGCCTCTCCCTGTGTCCGTAGGAGCCCGCCTGGGGCAGGTGGTGGAGGCCATAGGCCCACATCCCTGACTGCCAGGTTGTTATGCTGGCTGCATGCTCCTTCAAGATGGTTTGTGCCACCGGCTTGGAGTGAGGTATCCAGCACAGGCGTTAAGGCAGACGGACTTGAGTTACAGGGTCCTTGGGCTTGAGCTCCTTGTTGAACACACAGAGCCCCTGTCTTTGGCCCGTATTCCTTGATAACAGGCAAGTACTCTTGGTAACTTGACTCCCTCTGCGGTTTCAGCCTCCGAGTGCTTTCTTAGAAAGGGGCTAAACCTTTCAGGAGCCAAGGAGAAGAAGATATGATGCTGACAAAACTTCTTGGGGTCCAGAATGGAGGCCAGAGAATAAATGGTACCTGCCTCAAAAGAGGACTAGAGACTTGGCCAGGGAAGTAGGTCCCAAAACTCCATGCAACCAGGCATCATGTTCTCTGCTGTGTGAGACACTTCCCTTTTCTCTCCACAAGAAAGGTTTAGCTGGAAAGGTAGATACACAGAAAGTGAGGTTAGCAGGAGCCATGGCTGGTTGCTGCCAAGGTGACCAAACTAGTTTCCTGTCCCCCTCGATGGGTCACAGCTATGGCTCAAGAGTAGATGGCTGTTGTGAAACTAGCACGTGACAGGACGAGTTACTTTTGTGTTTCATTCAGCCCAAGAAGTCTTGCAAACGCCGGGAGCCAATCCTGGCCAGCACAGCTGGGGAAGCCATTGAGAAGATGCTGGAACAGAAGAAGATCTCCAGCAAGATCAACTACAGTGTGCTGCGGGACCTTAACAGCAAGGGTGGAGGCAGCCCACCCAGGAACGACTCGCAGCCCGCAGAGCATACCAGCACCAAGAAGCTGTCACGGAGGAAAAGAGCAGCCGCCAGGAATCCCGCTGATCCTGGGCCAAGCACGGGGAAGAGGTACTAGCCCGCCCCGTGGACTGGGTGTCCGCCGGGTCAGCACTAGGCGCCCATCGGGCTGTTGTTTTCCAGCCAGAGCTTCAGGAGCACACTTGGCCCACTGTGTGCCGAATGCTAACAAGCCATCTCCAGATGTGAGCGTGTCTTGATTCCCCCAAACCCCCACCTCTGGGTCCCAGAGTTGCAAGGCTTTTGGTAGCTACAGGACCTACTCCATCCCCAGAAAGCAGTTGGACACTTGGAGGAAATGGGCTCTTCCAGCCCTGCTGCACCTACACCCTACATGCCGCACCATTGGCCTTGCTGGGAGGGAGGAAGCTGCCACAGGGAGCCCTCTGGTGGGGACAGGAAACCAGTCACGGGCCAGCCTAGGCCAGCCTCAGCTGGGTCAGTGTCGCTCTGCACCTTGACAGCGGGGTGTTTGGGGTTGTTCAGCTGTGTGCGGTCCTCCTTATGACTTACTCTTAGGTGGTGGCTGCCAGCTTTCTTGATGAGGTCCCAAGATAGTTCATTTTCTGAGCTCTAGAGATAGGCTGGATATCCACTGTGGCTAGCACCCACCCGCCCTGAGCCTACTGTAAGGTACTGCTACTCCATGTCCTCAGTCCCTGTGTGGCTCTCTCTTCCATACCAGACTGAACTGAAGCTGCTTCTGTACTCTCTCCAGGTTGAGGCCTCTGGTGTCTGCCCAGCCGGCTAAGAAGGCAGCTATGGGAGAGGTACGTTGTCCTGTACAGCTAGGGCAGGGCCTTAGGATCACAGGTTGCCGTCAGGCTCAGCAGGGAAAGGCCCAGCTGCCGCTCCAGTGCTGGCTGGGCTCCAGGAGAGATCCTGAAGCTCAGAGGTGAGGGCTTCTGGTCACAGAGGTGGACAGGCAGGTGGTAAAGGCCGGTTATATGCCGTACTCTGGGGCTGAGGGCAAGCTAACCTCCACTGTGGACTAGAGTGGGCCACGGCTAGATTCCATACTGCAGGACCCTCCCTCGGTCGATAAGGTCGATAAGTTCTTAGCCCAGCTCAGATGTGCGTTGGGAACTGAGGAGTGCCCATGCCCAGACTGAGAGAACCTGAGGGTCCCTTATAGTCAGGAGGGGACACATACTCTGCTTTCATTCCAGAGTCCTGCCTTCTCTTCCAGGCCATGCTCTTAAGTTCCCCTACCTTGGGAGCTGAGCCTATCAAGCCATCAGCAGTCTTGGTGGAGAGTGGCCCCGTGTCGTACCATCCTGAGGAGGATGCAGATGAGGAGGATGCCGAGGAAGAGGATGGAGAGCCCTGCGTCAGTGCTCTGCAGATGATGGGTGGCAATGGTGGGTAGGGCCCACGTGGTTGTGGGCCCAGTAGAGGAACTTTGAAGGGTTATCCAGAGACAAAAAGACAGCCATTTACCTGAGTAATTCCCAAATATGAGCCTATTATCTACAAATTAAGTTTCTCTCTGCAAAAGAAGGAATTTGAACTAGGACACTAAAAATTGGCCATATTGATTCCGAGGCCCTTGACTATGCTAGGAGGAACTAGGCAAAGGCGAGGGACCAGCTCACAGGGAGTGAGGCCGGCCGTGAGTCAGGAGTCGGCAGGGCACTGATCGGCCAGTAGAGAGGTGTCCTGGGTTAGCCATACTATTTGTAGTGCCCAGCAAGGAGCCGAGGCTGCACCACAGGGCAAACGCCAGTCCACATCCCTGAAGGCATCTGGGATAGATTGAAATGGTGTGTCTTCAGTCGGTGGGGCCTGAGAACATCCACCGCTGTCCTCTGTTTGCAGATTACGGCTGTGATGGTGACGAGGATGATGGCTACTGAGTGGAACTCAAGACCAGGCCACGTCCTGGGGCTGGACTCAAGTGTACCTGTTTTACGGGTGTCAGATGGGCCCTGGGGCCACGGTTCACAGGAATGATTCTGAGACTCGACCAGTCAAGCACTGCCCCACTTATTTGAAACTTTCCATGGCCACGTGGAGGACCATTGTACTTATCTTGGGAATCATGTTCTGAGCAATGTAAGGGATAGTTTTGCCCAGCGAGGGAAACTAGCTGTGTGTTTATATATAATGAAACACGGTCAGAGAGCAGCGGGTCTGGACCCACTTCATGGCCTGGCCTGCCGGTCACTGCTGGCCAGGAGTCCTCGGGCAGGCACTGTGTCCTCCTGTCATTAGGAAACTGAAGCACAAGGGCTTCAGACAAAAAGCAGAGCCCTGCCCTTAGCCTGCTGCCGGTGCTCTCCGTCTGTCCTTCCCGTCCTGGAGAGGTATTAAGCAAGAGGCATGTGGCAGCCACCGTCTGGCGTCTCTGCCTTCCACTTCAGCCCCCCGGCCTCCTGCAGGCAGAGTGCTCCCCCTCTTCCAGCGTCCACTCACTGGCTTGAACAACCAGGAGCACCATAGGCCTCGGCCTCCTGCATCAGCAGCTCCCAGAGGTTGGAGACCAGCAGACCACGAACCCGTGTGCACCTTTCTGTTGATGTCTGGCACAATCTGGAGTTCTGGCCCTGTCCCATCAGTCAGGTGAACCTTTAGTGCTTCCCGAACAGAACCCTCTGCCAGGAGGCCCGCAAGCTGTCTCCTGGGCCTCTCCTGAGAAGGCCCACAGAGTACCCTCGGTGCAGTTCACTCCAGCCTCCCTTTCCTGGATGCAGACTACATGACTTTCAGATCAAGAGGTGGGGGCCAGGCCTGAGGTGATGAGTTGGGTCTGCTGCAGATGAGAGTGGATGGGTCGGACAGGTAGGAAGTGATTTCGATGAAAAGACTGCGAGATGCTTTAGGATTCTCTGTGGGAATGTGGAACCATAGTCAAAGGCCCTTCCTAGATGTGCGATCGGGACTGGTAGGGGAGAAGAGTTTCAGGATGTGTGTATGGCTTTATACAGGAGAACTTGCCTGTGGCGTGGAGAGAGAACAGGGTGAGGGGTAGGGGGTAGGAGCTCAGGAAAAAGAAAGCCCCCTGGGAGGATAACTGAGGCCTGCACCCCAGCTGTGCCTTGTGTGCCCAGGAGACAGCAGGAGGAGAGGTTGGGGCTGGGAAATGAGCGAGGGCTGGTAAGGCTGGAGTGCACTTGGGAGGTAATTGAGTTGCTCACCACCATGGATAGAGTTAGAACTTTGGGGCGGAGGGAGGTGGACAGTGCTGAGTGAGGACGGTCCCTACAAGATAGGCGAGTAGCAAAGTGGGGCTGGGGGGGTTGGGGGGGGTCCTGAAATGTGGGACCTGGGTCACACGGTGGGAGAGACCCCGTGCTGAGGAGGAAGGTCCCAGCAGAGGGCAGCCGTGAAGTGGGCAGGTGCTTGTGAGCTGAGGTCGGATGGCCTTAGTTTGAGCTACTGACAGCACTAGTGTGAGGCTCTGCATGACCCACCCCACTGGGCATGCAGTTAGCCATTTCTCTGTGCTTTTTTCCTGACTGGGATTCGCCTCCTGAGCACAATCAGTCCTCACCACACTGGACCTTAGAAAAGGGAAGGAGGAGACGCGGGAGTCCATTGGCTCCTGCAGTCTAGACTGAGACCCTGTGTGGTGTGCACACTTGAGTGCTGAGCAGACAGGATCGCTTGTATCTCCCAGCCTCCTCTGCCTTCTGTCTTCCTGCCGGGGGAGGGAAGTGCAGGGGCCCTACATGTAGGACACACCATCCAGGTTTCTTGCCAGCCCCCTAAACTGAGAAACCTACTACTTCATGGTTGCCACCAGCCTCTGCAAGCTGGGTGATCACTGGGACCATACAGTAGCAGTCAGCAAGGTCCCTGATAAACCTAGACACTTGAGGCTCGGCAGAGAGTGTGCCTGTCTTTACAGGTAACTGGGGATGCTTTCAGGAGCTAGGCCACAGAATGAGAGGTTATAGCCATGCAAGGCTGTTCCCTCCTGAGCTACTGGACCCATTGAGAAGCTCGTTCAGCCTACCCTGGACCCGGGTTTTCTAATTGAGGTGTCGTCCTGTTGTACACTACTGCCGACGGAGTGAGACAAGCCCTGTGTGGGTGGGGCACTCCTTTTATACAGGGTTAGAAGGTGGAGAATGAGGTTTGGCCACGCCCTTTGCCCAGATAGCTGTCTAGGACCAGGAGATGGCTCCACCTTGCCAGTGGGAGAGAATACATGGAATGGGCATGGATCCAGCCGGAGAGAGCTTTGCCTCTGTTTGATGTGCCTCTAGATGGCAGGTACCCTACAAGAAAGCCCAGAGAAGCAGGGCCTCAGTGGGTGTTGGTGAGGGAGCGGAGCAGTGGGGTACCTGTTGGACCCAACGTTTCTCTCTGGCCTCCCCTCTAAGAGGTGTAGAACACGGGTTAAGTAAAGAAAGGGGTACCAAGGGAGAGTGTTCGGTACCCCTGGAGATTGCTTCCTGCATGATGCATAGCCTGGGTTCTAGTCGCTCCTTCCTCAGTAGAGAGCAACAGAGCTGAGTGCTCGAGTGTGCACACCAGATGGGGTCCCAGCCTAGAGCCAGGGTTCGGAGCACTCCCTTTATCCCTCTGTCCCTCCTTCCCTTTTCTGAGGCCAGCCTAGGATCTGTGGACGATGGGCTTTTAGGCAGTAGCTGGAACTGGGTTTTTTTTTTTTTTGGTTTTTCAAGGCAGGGTTTCTCTGTGTAGCCCTGGCTGTCCTGGAACTCACTCTGTAGACGAGGCTGGCCTTGAACTCAGAAATCCGCCTGTCTCTGCCTCCCAAGTGCTGTGATTAAAGGCGTGCGCCACCACCGCCCGGCTGGAACTGGGTCTAGGGTGGTTTCTTTGGAGTCCTTCCAGTATAGGGAGCCAAACCTGGGCTAGTCCCTAGAAGGCCTTGACTTTAGTGAAGAGATCCATCAGCTCCTGGACGGCTAGAGCCATGATTTGCTGTAGGCTACCAACCCTGCAAGCCCGCAGCCCCTCCACCACCCTTACAAGCCCTGGGCCTACCCCAATATCCTACCTAGGTCAGTGTAGAGGGGAGTGTCTGACTTATTTTGCCCAAGCCTTGGGGTGTAACCCAAATCTTGGGCCTCTCAGGCACAGAGGAGGCTTTGTGGTCACTGGGACAAAACACCTGCTTGGCTTTCCCCATGTCCAGCCCATTTCTGTGACTGCTGGGGTGGAAGACACCAAGGAAGCCTCCGCACCCCATGAGTGAGGGGTGGCTGTACCCAGGCATGGTACATATGCAGTACATACATATGCAGTAGTATTAGGTTAATGTTGCACATGGCTATGGTGCTGTCTGTGGAGGGTGCCCCCACTTCTACCTATTGGGGCTTCCTTCCTGTCCCACTCCTCTGCACCTTACTCAACCCTCCTCTGCAGCTTGTGTGGCCCTCTGCACCCGTATGTATCCTCCAAGAGTGCAGGGACCCAGCCAAGGGCAACAGGCTTACTCAAAAGAGCCCAGGATAACCCTGCCTGGGAGCACCCTGGAGGAGGTAGCCTGCCCCCCGCCTCCCGGGGTCCTGGAAATCTGCTTATCCCTGTCAAGACTGGGGTTTTCACATGACCTATAAGGTTGTGCGCCTTACCCTGGAGGCAAGCAGGCATGAGTTTAGTCACTCGTGAGAGTGTTCACTTAAGACAGTAGCTGCCTGAGCCTCCCCTGGTGGTCTAGATGGAGTTTAATACTCAGTACCATCACTTTGTGAGTCGTAGACCAGAGCCCACAGCTAACAAGCCCTGGGCCAGCCAGTAAGGCCCACCAGGGGTGGGGGTGAGAGCTGGGCAGAAATGGGTAGGGCACAGTGAAGTAGAGAAGCCAGACACTGGGACTGGACCTCAGAGGTGCAGGACTTCCTGATACAGCAGTTACTTGAGTGAATTGGTGTAATTGGCCACAAGCCTGAGTGCTTGGCTTGGGCTGCACCCTCTGGTGGCTGTGTGCAGCACAACTTTCTGAAGGACCTTACTGTCAGCACTGACCATGGGTGCTTTCACTGCTTGGGCGGTACAGCAGACTGGCCCCACCCCTGCCCTGCAGCCCCATAAATAGGGGTACCCCTGAACCAGCCAAGCTTAGTGAGAGGACTGGCAGAGATGCGGGCTGGCACACAGCTCCTGCAGCAACACATCTTCAAGGCTTCTTTAGTCCTAAGGTTCTTAGCCTACAGTCAGCACCCTCTAACTCAGTGGTTTCCAACCTGTGGTTCGGAACTTCAGGGGTAAAAGGGCCCTTTCACAGGGCCACCTAAGACATTGGAAAATCAGATATTTGTGATTCATAATTGTAAAATTTACATAATTACAAAGTTACAGCTGTGTAGTACCAATGAGTATAGTTTATGTCTGGGGTTGCCACAGCACGAGGAGCTGTATTAAAGGGTTGCAGCATGGGGAAGGTTGAGAACCAGATCTCTAACCTTTGTCTACCCTATTCACAGGACGTGGCCACTCTGCAGAAAGTGCCCTCGCCTCTTGGGGGACACTGAGGTATCAAGTCAGCTTTAGGTACAGCGGTTGGGGGTTTCCATTCAGTGGAGAGTATGCTCTGCAGATAAGGGTCTCCAGCCCATGTGGGTTTCAGAAAGGATTCCTGGACAGGGGGCTAAGCCCTCAGCGTGTTCCTGAGCTCTACCTAGTGAGGTAGGCTATGTTTCCTTGGTGGTCAGAGCCTGGGTCTGTACTCTGAGCTACGTGCCCAAAGGGCTAACTAACTAGTCCCTGGGGTGCCTGGACTGGGGCAGGTTGGCAAATGGGTGGGGCCAGGCTCCAAGCTGTGCTTGGCACCTGAGGCCTCCCAGGCCTTCAAAGTGGCCGTGGGCAGTGGTAATGGGCAGACTTTATGGTTTTCCTGTTGGGAGAGGAACCTAGCTCAAGGGAGCTATTGTCCCCAAACAATGGGTCTGGCTAAGACCCATGAGGGCAGTGGCCCCAGCCCATCTCAACCATAGCCCATTAAGTCCTCGGCCTGACCTTGGGTCCTGAGCCTCACTCTGCCATATCCTCCTTCCTGCTGACCCTGGCCGGGCAGGAGCATAAAGGGACTCCCAAGCATCTCCAAGAGCTTTAGTGCATGATGCACCTTGTGTCCCAGCCCAACTCAAAGGCAGCAGAATACAGGGGGTGTTAGTGGCCCCTGGGCAGCAAAGCTGAGCTCCCAAGCTAGCCCTTCTGCTTAGGTGGAGGCCTGGCAGGCCCAGGAGGCCCCAGCTTAGTCCAAGGCTGAAGTCTGGAGAGAAGACCTCGTTAAACCTGGCGAGCTGAGGGCAGATAGAACTCCTGGCCCCCAATATTTAAGTCGTGGACAGCTATCTGCCATGCACCTGCCCCAGCAGATCCTAGGGAAATTATCATGGCCTGATCACACAGCATGTCTTGGGGAATGGCCAGGCCAGTCTTCCTGACTACTGGAGCTGAACTGATCCTCACAGAAACGCCCTAGCAAGGGTCATATTGAGAGGATGGAGGTACAGGCTGTGAGGTAACGGATAAGCAGGGTCAGCACGCTCTCTTCAGGCCATGGGTTGAGAAGTGGCTTAGGCTTGTGGAGACTTTGGTCGCCGCCGATCAGCAGTCATCTAAGGAGCACTTAGGTTGCTGGTGATTCTGGAAACTAGTCTGAGCTACCTCCCAATTCCTGGAGAGCAAGGCACCACTACCCTCAGTGCACAGAGAAGTGCCCTCCACAGGAGAGCAGTGTACTCCAGCTGGAGGTAAAATATGGGTAATGGGCTAGCAGTTGGGAGACAGAGGCAGGTGGATCTCTGTGTTTGAGACCAGCCTAGTCTACAGAGTGAGATCCAGGAAGGCCAGGGCTCCTGTCTCAAAAAAAAAAAAAAAAAAAAAAAGGCAGATGCCTTAGGGTTTCCTCCAGTCTCCCCTGTGAGCACGCACACAGGCTTCAATGACAAGTATAACAGAAAAGCTGAAGTTCATCCCATTCCCATTCCAGCCAAGAGGCTGGATTGGCTACTCAGGTCACCTGAGGCCCCAGTCACCTCCATCTCCCACTAACCGAGTCCCTCCAACCACAAAAAGACTTAAAATATGTATTTCTCAGTCATTTTTGAGTTATTCACAGAGCAGACACTGGCGATGCCTCAGAGTAAAGCCAGTGATACAACAGAGGGCAGTCAGTCCTCTCCTGCAGGCTGCTTGTGGGAGAGATTAGCATGTGATGTATCTATTGAGAAATCTAGCAAGCAGACGTGGGGTAGCACATGTCTGTGGTCCTAGGACAATCCTAGAAGCAGAGGCAGGAGGATCAGTGTAAGTTCAAGGCCAGCCTAGGCTGTAGAGTGAGACTGAAACAGAGAGAGAAGCTCTGCAGAGGCCAGCGGGGTAGAAATGAGGCCATTCTAGGCAGCCAGGCAGCACCCGAGTGAGTAACATGCTGGCCTTCCTCTGGGAACAACAGAATGGCCTGGAGAGCAGGGAGGTACCCTACACAAGCACAGGATGTGGGGTGGAGAAGGCAAAGATTGCTCCCAAGTAAGATCTGGACAGAGGCTCATGGAGATGTGGAGAAATGGATTCTGGTACGGTTATGTTTAATGGCCTGCAAGGTGGACAGGAGTCTCCGAACAGAAAAATCCAGGATGTCTGGGTGATGGAGGCCCATGCCTCTAATTCCGGCACTCAGGAGGCAGAGGCAGATGGATCTCCAAGTTCAAGGCCAGCCTGGCCTACACAGCAAGTTCCAGAACAGCCAAGGCCACACAGAAAGACTGTCTTGAAAATAAATATCTAGGATGATGAGGTGGAATCAGGCTTGCCAGCCTGTGGAGGCTTCTGGGGGATGTTCCTGGCAACTGTGAAAGATTTACCAGCCCATTGGCAGTGACTCAGGATGAGAACTTGGAGTTGGAGTATTGTCACAAGCTTGGGCTGTACACAGCCATATCCAGGCCAGGTGGAACACGGGTATTCTACCCCCTCTGTTGTAGTTTGCTTTCTCAGGACTTTTAAAATATTTAGATTTATTAATTTTATGTGAGTGTTTTGCCTGCATACATGAATGTACCACATGCATACTCAGTGCCTGCAGAGGTCAGAAGAGGATATCAGATCCCTGGAACAAGGGTTGCAGGTCACTGTGAACTACCGTGTGGGTTCGGGGGGGCGGTGAATCTGGGGCCTCTACAAGAGCAAGTGCTCTCAACCTCGAGCCATCTCTTCAGACTGTTGCTATGGTTTTTAAATGCTGAGCAAACCCACCTCGGGAGGAAGAAAAAAGTTCTTTTGGTTTACATGTCCTAGTCACAGTCCATCACTGAAGGAAATAAGGACGGGAGCCACGGAGGGCTACTGCTCCCCATCTTGCTCTCCAAGACTTGCTCAGCTTGCTTCCTTAGATAACCCAGCACCGTTTTCCCAGATGGCGTGGCCTGCAGTGGGCTGGGACCTCCCTCCCACATCAAACATCAATCAAGAAGATGCCCTGGAAACACGCCCACGGGTCAAACCGGTGGGGACAATTCCTCAGTTAACATTGCTTCTTCCTAGGTGACCAGTTGTGTCAAGTTAGCAACCATCACACCTTCTCCACTCCAGCCCAGCAGGCAGAGGCAGGACGCCCTGAGAGCTGGTTTGCAGCTCATACAAATAAGGAACCTTATGATGAACACAAGGCCTGTGCAAAGGAGAGAAATGTTTCTTTCCCCTGTAGGCAAAAGCCCACTCAAACATCCTGTCTTTGCCCACTTTGCCACCAGCCTTCTGGACCAAGGACCTCTATCTCCTCCCCAACCCCAGCTCCATCTTTACACAGTCTTACAGTCTGGAGCTATGCTAAGCAAAGGGTGCATCTCAGTGAAGGGGGAGCATACCTTGGGGTACTGCTAGCAGTCCACTGATGCTCAGAGACAAGCCTACGGAATGGAAGCACCCAGGGGGGAAAGGGGTTGGGAGAGACTTCTCAGGGCCCTAGAGTGGATATATGTAGTAGTTACACTGGGACATCTTCCTAGAGTCAGGCCAAAACAGGGCACAGAAGAGAAAGGTCTCCACATTCTTGTGACTCAGGTGTCAACAGAAAGCTTGTGAGGGTGAGGGTGATGGAGCTGTATGTAGGGTGTAGTGGGATGTGGGGAGGGACCCCATGACAAGGGATGGCTAGGGTCTCTGTGGGTAGGAGGGACAGAGTGGGACAGACCAGCAGAGGTAAGCTCATGGCCCAGAAGCAGAGGTGTACCCTGCTGTGAGGGCCTTGGAGAAGCCAGTCTGTTGTGAGACCTAATGGCCAGGCACAAGTGCTGTGAAGGTAGGCAGGAGGACATGGGACCAAAGCGTCCTCATGCTGGGCAATGGGTGAGTCACCACTGACCCGACGTCCTGGCGCCAAGGTGGGGGAGCCGGCCACTTTTATGGCAGGAAGCCATGAAGGCTGATAAAGGGCAGGGTTGGAAGCCAAGGGCTTCCCACTTCCTGCAGACTGAGTGGTAGTGCTGGGAGACCTGTGGGCATCTGCGTTTACACATCCAGGTGTCTAGAGCCTGGCCTGGATGTCACAAAATAGGACAGACACATTTGTTCTGTGACTTGTCTGGCTATACCTTTGAATAGTGTGACGAGAGGAACCAGTGGGTGCAAGGAATCCCAGGCAGCTGCCAGGAGTGCACAGGTACCCAGGAGATGGGGCACTCACAGGAAGGGCACAGTAACCCAGTCTTCTGTGTGACTCCAGATGATGCCTTCTGAGCCCACCCAAAGGCCTGTCCGTGTTGGCCTCTCAGTGATGCCCAGTGAGTGCAGTCCTCCATCCTCAGCACCTCCCAGCCTGCCCACTGACAGAGCCACAGAGGGACTGCTTAGTGATCCCTGCATCACCAGGGCCACACACCCAGCACTGTCTTCCAGGCACCATATCTCAACCATGTCACTCCCACCCAGCTCCTGGGACCCCAGGCAGGTGTCACCACGTGGGCATGCTCCCTGCCGGGGCGGCCTCCTCCTAGGGCTGCTGACACAATGGCTTCAAACAATACAAAAGTAGAGCAGATGGGCAGAGCATCTCCTTAGAGCCCCAGCACTCCAACACCCTTTCCCCGGCACTGCCGCCTCCTGGGTCCTTCTCGCGGCTGCTGCAGCTGCAGCTGCTGCATCTTTTCTCGGGTCAGGACAGCTTCCTTGCTTCCTTCCACCAGAGCTGGGTTAGAGCCTTCTCAGGTCTCAGCAGACTCTGAGGGTCCCTATGTCCCCACCCACTGCATCCTGCTCTCCAGGTTTTTTGTGGAGGTGTAAAGGGGAGGGGCTGCTTGCTCCCGGAGGGGAAGCAAGAAATGCTGTGGGCTGGGCAGTGCCAAGGGAAGCAGCCCCTTCTCTGTCCCGTCTGCCTGGGGTCTGCCAAGACTCCAAATTAGCCATCTCATTCCACCCAGGAATGGAGTTCTGTCTCGGTTTCCCAGATTTATAGCCTTTGCCCCTACAGCTGAGCTCTTCCTGACAACTATAACAGACGCCTGCCACGTATACTAATCACAGCTCTGTGGGCTCATTCAGAGTCGCTTCAGGTTAGGGTGGGGATTTGGAGCTTGGAAAACACGCAGTTTCAACTGCCCTCCCCTCTGGAGTTGGCTCCAGTGTGAGCTGTCCAGGCCTCCAAGGATGTGAGTTTTCTAGATATGGCCCCAGAGGGTTCACAGCATCTATCTTGGATAGTCCTCAATGTCGCCGGGAGCAGGAATCTGGCCTGGCTTCTGGTGGCTGGTCTAACTTTCAGGTTAAGGTTAAAAGGTGGCAAGGAAAGGAAGTGTCTGTCTGGAGCCTATGCGGTTCTAGCATGGCCCCTGCCGTGCGCATATCCCTGGAGTCTTGGCAGCTAGTATGGCTCCTCAACCTTTAAGGAAAACCAGATGATACTGCTTGCCACTTAGGCACCCATACCACCCAAAACAATGCGAAAGAAACGCAGCCCTGCGAGGACGTTCCCCAGCATCAACACTGATGACGTCTGAAGCTTTGGGAGAAAAAAAAAAAATCAAAGCATCACACCAGCTATTAAGAGCCACACAGAAACCGGGAGTTGGTCAGCGGTACCGGCAGCACCGGAGGAGTCGCTCTCTCGCAGCCCGAGGGGCGGAGCCAGAAGAGGCCGTACCGAAGCTGCGACCGATGCCAGGCTTTGGGCGGGGCGGCTCCTCCGCGCGCTCCCGAGATTGGTCCGAAAGAGGTGCGCGCCAACTCCCCATTGGTCCCCAGCCACCCACGCGCAGGCCTCGCTGAGCCGTGGTCTTCCCGCCGCTCCACGCTTCTGTGGGCTGTCGTGGAAGCGTATGGTGGGAAGGGACGCACGCACGGTTCCGTGCCGTACTGGGCCCGGCGCGAAAGCTCTTATCAGCGCGGGCATCTGGCGGCCTGTCCCTGCACGAGCGCCCCAGCCCAATTCAATGGCCATTGTCCGCCGGCCCCTTTGTTCAGGAGGCGGCCACTTCCTGCAGGACCGAGAAAGGGGCGGGCGGCAGGAAACCGAAATGCGGAGGCCAGCCTTGCCTGGGGTCCTGTCTTGGGGGCTCGGCTCCGTCCGCAGCCTGTTGGGTGGATGGGAGAGCCGGAATGTCTCCTCCTGGAGAAGCGGTAGTGGGGGCTGGGTTGGTGAGATCAGAGCTTGTGGTGCTGGGGGAGGGGCCGAGGAAGGTCCCTAGACTGGGGTGCCCCTTCCAAGTCTGCTGCCTCCTGCTTTTCCGGGGCACAGGGTCACCGGCTCAGAGAAGTTAAGAGCCGCTGTTTCAGATGGAACTCAGATATCCGGGCGTGGAAACTCCACTCCCACCGCCTTCCCTGCAGGAAGAACCCACTGGGACTCGACTAGAAAAGGGACTATGGCATGGACCGTGAGTCCTCTTGTCGCTCCTTGTCCTGGGCCTCGTGGGGATCCTTAAGGCTGGCTTGGTCCTGCCTGCCAGTCAGACAGCTCATTTCTTTGAGGACCCACACCTGAACTATGAGTCAAGCGGAAGAGAGGCATCTGCTCTCTGGTCCACAGTCCATTGTGGTCCTTACCCAGCTGCCCATGACCACCTAGTACAGAGCAACACAGTTCTTGCCCTCCCCTGTAAGCATTTCTCTTCCAGACCTCAGTCCCCACTCAGAAATCAGGATCTCACACTAATATTTCAAGTTGGGATTTCATACAAGGAGTTGGCAACAATGGGCTGAGGCTAATGGGCAGAGCCCTACTGTCCAGAAAGCCAGAATGCTTGTCCTGGATTCTTTTAAACACCAGGATATCACAAAAAAAACGACAGCAAGTGGCTGTCTTCTCTTGGATGAGAAGAGACTCCCTACTTACCTCAGTGCAGAGGTGCTGAGAATGACCAAGGTGAGCTGATGGGTATCCGACTAGCTCCTAACCCCTAGGGCATGACTCGTCTGTCTCTTGCGTGTCTAGCCTTGACATGAAGTTTGTGCTGACAGAAGGCATGGACAAACGGTAACCCCCAGAACAGAGTCTAGTCTAGTGGTCCTTCACAAACAGCTGGACCCTCTAGGGATGGAAGGCCCACCTGACTGATCCCTGTGAATAGGCCATGGAAACTTTCAATGTGAGCAGCTGGAGGTCACAAGGGGGCCGGGGGGGGGGCGTAGGGTAGGGAGAGCCCTGCCTGAGCCGGGGACCTTGGAGATGAGAGGAGAGGCGCATGACACTGGATCACTGTCAGCCCAGAAGAGATTGGAGCCATTGATTCTTAGTACTATGGTGTCCCTAGGAGAGGGGCAAATATTGGAAGAAAAAGGGGGGCTAAGGTGAGGTTTCAGAGAGCCTAGGAGATAGGTGGTCAAAGTGGGACTGGCCAGGCAGGGACAATAGACTGCACTAGAAATAGACCCGAGAAGGCTGCCCTGATGGGTTGAGGACGGAACCAGAGCTCATGGTCTCCTAGAGCACATGGTATGCTGGGAGGTGACACATGCTGCCCATGTGACCACTGTGGGCTGGAAGAGCCAGGTATGGGGCTGGAGAGGTGGCTCAGCGGTTAAGAGCACTGACTGCTCTTCCGGAGGTCCTGAGTTCAATTCCCAGCAACCACGTGGTGGCTCACAACCATCTGTAATGAGATCTGATGCCCTCTTCTGGTGTGTCTGAAGACAGTAACAGTGTACCTACATATAACAATAAAATAAATCTTAAAAAAAGAGAAGAGCCAGGTATCCTCAAATGCTGTGTCTTCACAGGTCTGAAAAGACTCCACTGTATCACCCCGAACTGGAGTAGCTGTCAGCTCTCCTGAAGCTGCTCCAGAAAACCATCTCAGGGTGACAGTGCCATTCAGAGTGGCCCAGGCCGACCCTTCATGAAGTCCTGATTGGCTGCCACTGCCCACCCTTCTCATGTCACAGGGGGTCCACACCCCTAGAGCCCTGTTTGTTCTCTTCCATGCAGACCACGGCCAGTCCTCATCACAGGGCCCTTCCATAGAACAGACCTCATCAGAACCCAGAGCCAGAGCCACTGACCTCTCTGCTCTGCCTAGACCTCCCCACCTCGCCCGGCTCTAGGCTTCCTTCCACCAGGAAGCCCCTATGTCATCTGCTAGCCTGGGCTATTCATGATGCTGGGAAGGGGAGTTCAAGCCCAAGATGGCAGGGGCTACAAGGAAAAATGAACCCTTGCTTTGCCTAGGAGCTGGGGGTGGGGAGGTCTCAGCATGAGTCACCCCTTCAGGCCCAGGCACAAATGCAGGAAACTGCCATTCTATGGAACTGTTTTCTCTCAGAGGGAAAGCCCAGCACACAGGCATTGTTCGTGGCCAGTGCCTTCCGGGTGGGCTCCTGCAGAAACCCGCAGGCTAGTGCTTGGGGCTGAACTGCTTCCCTTTGAGACCCAGGGGCGCCTGGAGGTTAAGAATGTGGGGCCTTAGTCCAGCCACTAGCTTGAGGTAACAGGAGCACATCCACGAGGAGAGAGGAGCTTGTCCTGTGGGATGGTAGCTAGATCACCTAGGTCGTTTTGCTGCCTACACATAGGGGTGGAGCTCGGGGATGAGGAGCTGTTCCCCATACTATGCCTGCTGCAGGAAGTCTTGCAGACCCCAGCCAGCCCTCTGTTCACTGTGGCTCCGAGTCGGCCCAGGCCTTGTGACAAGGGGTAACCCTGCCATGACTGTGGGATGGGAATGGGCACTTAACGTGGAGAAGGGCAGAGTAGAGTAGTGACACCTGGCCCTCCGGTGACTCACCTGTGACTGAGATACTGACAGACTGCAGAAGACTCGAGGCCTCCTAGAAAGTTGGGGGTGCTGGCGCCCCCTGTCAACACCCTTAGAGCAGTGCAGGATGGAAGTAACTAGTGGGCCAGGTGGGCTGGTCCCTTGTCCCAGCACCTCTCCTCTGACTGGGCGTGCTCCAGAGTGTCTGGGCATCCCAGCAGGGTAAGGGGTACCCCTTTCACCCCTCTGAGCTCTACCCTCCAAGCTTCATGTGAAGCCCAGATCCTGGCCACCTGTCTACAATGTCCACACCACCGAGGTCCGCCTGGAGACTGGAAGCTGGCCAGGGAGAACCCGGACCCACTTCAGCTACAGGTTAAAGACATCAGTACCACAGCCAGGTCTCACGTTCATTTTCACCACACAGACTCGTAGGCTTGGCCTAGCTCGTGTAGGCGATACGTGTATGCCCATGCACTCCCAGGCCCCTCTGGTGTCTGACAGGACAGCGTCGGTGAGGGCAGGTGAGAACTGTCCACAGCCGGATAATGTGCAGGGAGACCCGGAGCTCCTGCTTCCAGAGTCCACAACCCAGCTGTCTCCTGGAGACCTGGAGTCTACTGTGACCTGTGGGGAGATCAGCTCACAGAAACAGGTGGCCAGCTGGAGGGAGCCCGGTCCTAGAGCCGAAAGCAGGACCGTGTCCTGTGTACTAGCGGGGCCTGCCTGAAAGGGACCCTGGGGGCAGCAGCATGGGTTAGAAGACTAGACATGTTGGAAAAGAGTCGCCAAGAGAGGTGGACCTAGGGAGTGACCCAGAGCGGGGTGCTTGCCCAGAGAGGGCCTTCTGGAGCACATTAGGTGAGATCAGAGCAGCTATGATGTCTTGGGCGGGTGCTGGGGAGGCCTCAGCAGCCTCACCTTAGCTCCTGGGAGTGGAGGAGACTGACATAACAAGGTGTCCAGGGTCCTCCTGCAGTATGCTCCTTGGTCCCTTCCCTGCTACCTCGCTCCTAGGTCTCCCTGGGATTCCCCCCACCACCCGCCATCTTCTGCCTCACCTCTGACACAAAATCCACCCTGCCACACAATTGCCACTGATCTCTCACGTGCTCGCAACGTCTCCATGCTCGCAACGTCTCCGTGGCGGTAAGATACACCAAGTCAACGCTCTTGCCATCTCAAGCTTCAGAATGATTCTTTTTTAATTGAAAGAGTAATATATGCCATGGCACAATTAAAAGCAGTGCTTTATGTATGCAATAAAAAAAAAAACACAGCCAGCGACTTCTCCCGTAACTCATTCACTATTGATGGTTCCCATGCGACACACACCTATTATCCCAGCACTTTAACTGGGAGGTCTGAGGGAGGCGGATGGCTGAAAGTTCAAGGGGAACCACGAGACTCTAGACTATTTTTCTTAAAGCACACCCAACATCTATTATAATCACTTTTTAAAAGTTTGTTTTAAGACAGTGTCTCATGTGGCAGATGTTGGCTTTGAAGTTCTGCATCTCTTGTGTGGGATTACAGGTTCCACTGTAAACCCCCCTTTTGGGGGCAGGTTCAAGACAGGGCTCCTCTCTGTGGTCCTGGCTGTCCTGGAACTCAGTGTAAAGAGCAGGCTGACCTTGAACTCCTATAGATCTGCCTGCCTCTGCCTCCAAGGACTGGGACTAAAGGGGTGCGCCGCCGTGCCTGGGCATTTTAACCACTTTTAAGTGCGTAGTTTAGTGGCCTTAAACTCAGTATCATCATCTTCACCTCCAGAACACTGTCATCTTCCCAAACTAAAATATTGTCTCAATCTGTGATTTCCCAACCACCTCCCCCACCCCCACCCCCACCCCCATTCTGTCTTCCGCATCTACCAACCTGACTACTCCAGGGCCCTCACATGGCTCTGTTGCCTGGCTTATATTCTCTCTTCCTATGTGGCATTGCCTATGTTTCCATCCCGAAGGCCTAGCGATCGACCATGGCACACAGCGCTCATCTGTCTACTCCCGCATCCACCGGGTCACATCCTGATGCACAAACAGTTTACATTTTCATGAAGTCAAATCTGCCTGTTTTCCTTTTGGTTGTCACTGACAGGTTAAATGTCATGAATTTCTGTCCTTCCTTACCCCGGCCCCACCACTGGGATTTTACGTCTTCTGTCCAAGCCTCTGATCCATTTGAATTAATTTTGGGTTTGGTGCCTGGTGAGACTCCAACTCCATTCTTTTGCTGTAGACACCCATGTCCCTTGAGATACCTCACAGTCAGGAGAGGCCAAAGCCCCAGGGTGCACACCTATAATCTCAGCAACTCTTGGGGAGAGAGGGAAGATAAACAAGGTAGACAGAATATAGGAAGACACCAGCCACTATGAGGGGCATGCATGTCCATACACACAGGTATGTGTGATGGTGGGGGTGGGGTGGTGACACGAAGCCTCTGGGGGTCAGAGGACAACTTTTGGAATCACTTCTCTCCTACTTTTATGTCGGTCCAAAGACTGAATACAGGTCCTCAGACTTGCACCATCCAACAGCAAACACATCTGTTCTGTATCCAGTGTGGCGGCTCAGAACTGTAATCCTGGCACGTGAGAGGCTGGTGATGGGTTAGGAGCTCCAAACCCTGGAGAAGACTGAGAAAACAGGAGGTTGGGTGGGTGGAATCTGTTTTGTAAAAAAAAAAAAATCAAACGCAGAAAAAGACAGACAGGTAAAGCACTTTACCAGCCTTAGCCCCACCCACCTACTGGGGCCAGCACTTCTTCGAAGACCTCTCTCCATCCTGGAAGCAATTTTGACTTTGGCAACGCATCCCCAACTCTAGCCCAGCCACCCCCAAGCAAACACACAGGCACTTGGAAGGTCCATCAGCACAACACTCAGGCCCTGGTCCAGCACAAGGGAGGCAGACAGAAGTGAGGTCCCATAAAGGCCTCGGTGACCTACAGGTTGGTGGAAGTAGCCCCTGGAGACAGACAGCAAAGCAACCTGCTGGTGCAGGAGGAAACTGACCCAAGCTGGTCACCCTTGTCCACGCAACACCCCAGCAAGTGATGCTGGGCATGGTTGTCGCTTGGAATGGGGTGGTGTGGGGAGAGCTGAGGGAAGCTGTTTCTCACAGATGTGTCTGCTCGGCCAGAGCTGACACAGGAGGTCGGGGGCAGGGCCTCAGTCCTGTCAGTTTACAAAAAATAAGAGGCCTTTGTGTTCCATAGTTACCTGGTCTCCTAGTCTTGACTCAGTCCTTCCAGCCACCCTGTGCCTTGGGATCCTCAAGTTGTACAGTGTCCTTAAGTCCCAGACCTACAGGCTTCCTGTCACCCCACTAGAAAAACAGTGCCTTGGCAGAGTCCAGCACCCATCTAGACACACCCAGACTGGGCACTGCCCAAGACCATCTTCCATCCCTGAGCCAGCAGAGGTCAGATCATCTGTGCCCAACAGCCCCGTGGGTATAGGACCTGCCCTACTGTGTGCCTGCTCTGAGTTCACACGGGGCCTAAAGAGGCAGAGAGAAACGCAGTGGGTGTAACTGCTTGAGGATCCTGAGGTGAGGGTGTCCCTAGTCATGAGGGCCCCCGGATGTGATCACATTGTCCTGAGAGGACGGAGGCAGAGTCCAGAGACCAGCAGCAGACTGGTCAGAGGGCATGGTTTTGAAGGTAGGGGATAGGCCGCATTCCAGAGTGGGCCTTTCTCGGATCTGAGAAGCTGGTCTGGAGACACCTGAGCCCCAGCCAGGGACATTGTGATGAGTCCCAGCATCCTGAACCGACTCTGTAGAAGTCTGTCTTGCTGAAAGCCAGCAGATGTAAGCGCATAACGCTGACTTGTGGCCTCGTGTCTCCTGCCATCTGCATTGTCCTGGACATGTGGTTCAATGGGGTCTTTGGAACGCTGGGAAGCGGCTTGCCGAACACACAGGTGGCTTCTCTAGGCTTGGGCACTGGCAGCATGGTGCCTTCCCACCCTTTCCACAAACCCCTCTCCATCCAGGCTCCTGCATTGCTCCCATGGGACAAGGACCACCCATCTAACAGCACCACTCTGGGCCCTGGCCAAAGACCCTTCCTTGGACAGGCGTGATTCTTGTTCCTTCACACAGGTAGCCCTTCGCTGTGACCCAGGGATCCCAGAAACCCTAGCCATTTCAGTTTATACTACCATCCAAATGTGGGGCCTTTCTGTTTTCCTCCCAGGCAGGCCGAGTGAGCGCAGGTAGCCCCTGGCCAGTGACACTAGGCCCTTTAACATCTACCTTTGCCTGAACTACTGGTTATAGCAGTGAGAACAGTGACTGGTCCCTACTGTCTACATACACTCTAGGGAGAAAGGGTCAGCTAGGAGGCCTCTGAAATAGAGGAAGACACCTATGAGGGCTTTGGCTGCGGGGACTAGAGCTCTTGGTTGTAGTCACTCTGACCTCCAGGACACTAGATGGCCAGGCCAAAGGCCTGGATGCATCTGGATTGACACTGTGATGGAGCAGGTCTGAGGTCCTGACCAGCTGTCGTGAAATGTGTGCAGTGTGTTAATGAGCAACATGGCCTCTGTGAAGAACAGCTGGAGACGGGAAGTGGCACTTTCTTTCAGACAGGGTCAGGTCAGCCTCTATGTGGCTGGGGCCCTTGCCGGGGGTCCTTCCTTCACCAGCCTTTTCTCTTCAGATTTGTCTTCTTCCTATTCTCCCCTTCTGTACGCTTCAGTGGTCGCCCTGGCTCCCTAGATTTGGGAAGGGGCTGAGGTTGTTACTAACCCGGGACAAGCAGACTCCCGCTCCGCTCACCTACCCCAGTGCTCCCCTCTGATCCCGACCCTGTAGCACGAAGCCCTCCTCCACCCTACCCAGTGCAAGCCCTTTCGGCGGGCTTGGGGACTTGAAAGCCCCTCCCTCTCTCGTGCCGCACGCCGCAGGTGCCACCCGGACTCTGCGGCCCGCCCCGGCCCCGCCCCCCGGCCCGCCCCGCGCCTGAACTGGGCATGCCCAGAAGTGCGTAGACGCGCCCGCCTCCTTCAGTCGGCGGAAGACCCTGCTCCGCGCCACCATGGAGCGTATCGACAAGGTGTCCGTGGGCCTCTGTGCCCGTTCGCCCTACCTGCGGCCTCTGACGCTGCACTACCGCCAGGTGATCTTCCCCGTTCGCGTGTCTCCACGCTCACCCCCAATCCCCCCACGGACCCCCGCGTGGCGGCCCCGCCCCCCGAGCTCACGACTCCGCCCTGAGCCGGTTCTCAGAGCTTGAGCTCCGCCCTCCTGCCGTCCTGACCGCCCGCCGGTCAGTCAACCCGTAATGGCCAGGGAAGGACACGCGAGGAGAACCTCTCTTTCCTCCAGGAGAGATTTGACTGGCCCTCCATTTCTGACCGCCCATCGATGCTTTTATGCAGTTAGACCCATTGATTACTCTGGTATCAGGGCAGGAAGAAGTCTTGGGGAGCCCCGCCTTTGCGGATACCCTCCTCTGCCCCTTCCTTCTAGCTCCTCTCAAGCCTTAACAGAAAGTCTGCTGCCACGAAGAAGCCTCCTCAGCTCAGCCTTTCGCCAGCTCTCAGGTGTCTCTCAGAACAACAGGGCCACACATAGCTATCTCACATGGCACCGTGGGGCACGTAGTAGGCACACAGAAAACGTTTGTCGAGCTTACTTGCTGCCTCTTCTCTTTCCTCTTACCCCGTGGTCTTCCAAGCTCTCCTCTACCGTGCATGGCCCTGTCTAGTAGCCCCTGGCACGCTGCCCGTTTCCATTCTCTATGCTGTCTGGTACACACGGTTTTCCTGACCTGATCCATGAGTTTCAGCTTAGATCAAACCGCCCAGGGCTTGGCGTCTGCCCAGCTCTCCCACTCTCCAACTTAGGTCCGTCCATTGCTCTCACCAGTGTTGTGGCCTCCAGCCTGAAAATCCCCTTGGTTCTGGTGTGTTTGCTGTGTGGAGGTCCTTTCTCCCTACCCACTAGGAAAGGGAATTCTCCCAGAGTGCACTGACGTAGTGTAGTATAGACTTGGGGGAGCAGTTGGGTTCCGTTGAGGACAAAGGGTAGAGACATGGGGGTCACACCCCTTTTCCCTGTCACCCAGGACCTGGGATTCTGGTGGGCAGTGGATGGTCCAGGCTCGTTGATGCTCCCTCACTTCCCTAGAAGTGCTGTGTGGTGGCTTTGCAGCCTTGGCTGGAAGCCCACCAGCACATTTCCGCTGATGGCATTGGTAACCAGAGCTCAGTTGAGCAGGCAGTGACCCGCCATGGTCATAGCTGGGGGTGGGGGTCGGGGGGTGACTAAGCATTTCCTCAGGAGCTGAAGGATTCTGGGCTGGGCTCTGTTTGCTGTGGGTAGGGGTCTGCAGCCTTTAACAGCATGCGTCCACTGCTACGCTACATTCTAGAACTGTCTCTCCCTCCTGAGGCTTCTCTGGCCCTGCCCACAGCTCTGACAAAGTGTTTGATCCAGAGTCAAGAGGGTCCTTGGAAGTCACCTAGGGTGATACCTGAAGGAAAACCGTGGAGGTAGGCAAGTCAGGCTCACTGTAGCCTGGGCGGGTAGCCTTCTTTGGAGCCTCCCTGGGTGGCTGGATATCGGGCAGGCCTGGGCTCGCCTCTCAAGGTGGTGCTTCAACGGCCTCCTGGACAGCCTGACCTGCCCAGGACATTGGCTCTTCTCCCCCTGGAAACCAGGCTGCTGTTACCCTCCCAGGACATCTCTGCCTACAGGCTCAAGTCAATCTTGCTGATTTGAGAGCTCTACCTGTGAGACTCTCCCCGTCCACAGCAGTACCCTTCTCTACCTGAGAAAGCCCTGTGGCTGTCTTCAGTGTCCTCCCTCTTTGTTGCCTGGCAGCACACTGTCTCTGGGACCCAGGCCCTTGTCTTTTTTTGTTTGTTTGTTTGTTTTCTTTTCTTTTGTTTTTTTTCCCCCGAGATAGAGTTTCTCTATATAGCCCTGGCTGTCCTGGAACTCACTTTGTAGACCAGGCTGGTCTCGAACTCAGAAATCTGCCGCCTCTGCCTCCCAAGTGCTAGGAGTAAAAGCATGCACAACCACTGCCCAGAAGTCCCTGCCTTTTTATGCAGATTGTTTGGAGCCACGGTATCTGTGGTGGGCTTGGCAGGGCTCATGAATGACCCAGAGGCGGACTAAGCAGCTGGGGGTGGATAGGTCCAGCCCCACATGCAGACCCTTCAGCGGGGAATGTCTCTGCTGGCTCCAGCCCCCTGAGACAGCCTGTCTTTCCAAGTGGCTTTGGCAGGGGACCTTCCTAACCTTGTATACAAAGCACTGTTGGCATCCTTTCTGGCTGCCCCACACTGCAGGGCCCACCTTATCAATTTCTTGAGTGCTACCCTACATACAGGAACAGTGGGACTATGGGATGTGTAAGAGACAGCATGAGTCTGAAACAGGGCGGGGCAAGTATTTACCATCCGTCTGACATGCACAGATCCCACAACTGCAGTGTAAGCTGTCCAGTGGTCCACTGGAGCTTCGGTCATGAACACGTGACTTCTGCTCTGCCCACCCGGAATCCTCTCTGCCCTGCCTAAGGGCATCACATCTGCTCTCCCTGTTACTCTCCTAGCCCCTTTCCACACTTGGTGGCGGCACAGGTCTCTGCAGTCCTTTGTCCTCAGGAAATGCCTTTCCTGCCCTTTGCCCAGGTTTTCTGCCTTACCCCTCCCAGAACATCAGGTTATCCTGACCTCCTCTACCTCCACCTGCTACAAGTCCCCATTCCTGAAGGGTGTAGGAGGTAGCAGGCCTCCCTGCCCCGAGCTGCTACAATGAGTCTGCCTGGCCTGTGTACCTCCATCTGTTGCTGGCAGATGCTCACCCTTCCTGATTGCTACCCTGTCTCTTTTAGGATGGTGTCCTGAAGTCCTGGGACTTTGTGAAGACACATGACAGGTGAGAGGGGCTGGCCTGGCCACTGGGGAACACCCCAGTTTCTACTCTTCTTGGTGTGTCTTCAAACACTTCCCACCTCATCCCAGCCTCTGGTTCTGATGTCCCTGAGGCCTGGTGGCTGCTAAGTCAGGTAGTAGCTGGGGACACCAGGCCCCTGGTGGCAGGCTGCTGGTAAGATCTGCTGATCTTACTCCTCCAGATCCAAAGCATGGGGGGGGGTGACAGTTGGGAAACTGGCCAGCAGGGGCCTCCACTTTCCCAGATGCCCAATATGTTGTCTCCCCTGCCCCTATCCCGTGAGCTGGAACATCACAGGTCCAGACCCTCCCTGAGAATAGGAGTAGGGGAACCAGGGTTCTGGGGAGAGGGGCATGTATCTTTATTGAGTGTGTCTCCCCCATGCAGTGTGACCCTTTTCATGTTCAACTCTACTCGGAGAAGCCTGGTGTTTGTGAAGCAGTTCTGGCCAGGTGAGACCAGCTGGGTGGACAGGAATTGGGGCTGGGGAACTATACCATGCTTTCAGGCCCTTGATCCCGAGGGTCTGGTTGCTGGCACAGTGGCAGCTGCAGGGGAAACTGAGGTCTAACAAGAGATGCCTGGCCCAGAGATTACTCTGAGGTGATCACTGTGTGACTGTGCTCCCCCCATCCCAGCTGTATATGCAGGCGAGGTAGAGCGTCACTTCCCAGGGTCCCTGACAGCTGTGACTGAGGTCAAGCCCCAAGAACTTCAGAGAACACTGCCTGGCTCAGCGGGAGTGATGGTGGAACTCTGCACTGGTATTGTGGACCGGGCTGATCTCTCGCTGGAAGAAGTAGCCTGCAAGGAGGCTTGGGAAGAGTGTGGCTATCACCTGGACCCCAATGATCTGCATAGAATTGCCACATACATGTAAGGAGGCTTGGCAGGGTGGGACGCTATCAGGGAGTGGATGAGAACCCTGTCCCCCAGGGTGCACAGGCATGGGACCGACCGGAAGAGGGTTGGTGGACCATGCCTCAGCTCCTAGGCTGGGCCAGACCTGGGGCTCTTGGACTGGTTCTGGAGCATGCTAACCCTGTGCCCCTACCCTGCAGCCCCAGCCATGTGGGGTTAGGCTGCTCCGGTGGCAGCTGCTGCCGACAGATGCCCCACTTCCTGTGGGATTAAGCACCCGGGCGCTGGGGGTGGGGTGAGTCACAGCTCTGTTCTCAGCCGGTGGTGGCTGGTGGCTGGTGGCTCGGAATGAGGGAAGGACAAGTCCTGGGGAGGAGAGAGGAGGAGGAGGAGGGACTACCCCTACTGAAGCCCAGGTGCCATCCACTCATGCCTCCCTCAGGCAGCCAACCAGGGCTACTTCCCTCAAATGGGAAGCCACCCCTTGCCTCAGGATGTTGTGTGGATTCCTGACCCCTGCTGAGGTCTGAGGGCAGAAAGAAGGTCCTATGGTGCCCGTGCCCCTTCACTCCCCAGCAAGGCTGTACTTCTGACCACCCCCAACCAAGAAGGACTAGAGTCCCTGCCTCCCCTCTCCTGGCATACTCAACACAGCCAGGGCCCTCCTACCTCCATCCCTGCTGACCTCACCCTGTAGCACCAGGCTGTGATTGGACCTTGTTGGATCCAGAGTGTTCATTATCTTACTTCTGAAGGGCTGGCCTCCTCCGTATGGACAACCAGTGATGCCTGAATCCTTCAGCTTCCGACATGGCAGTGTTTAGGGCCGGGGGAGTCTAAGGAACCTGACCATGATAGGAGTTTGACCTGTGTGGGGGGACAGACAGAGACAGAGGGCAGGAGGGAAGTTTGTGTATGTGTGTGTCTGCATGTGTGTCTGTGTGTGTATGTATGTATGTGTGTTTATGTGTATGTATCTGTCTGTGTGTATTATGTCTTATGTGTATGTGTCTGTGTATGTGTCTTGTGTGTATCTGTGTATGTCTGTTTGTCTGTGTGTGCATATGTGTCTTGTATGTGTGTCTCTGTGTATGTCTTTGTGTCTTGTGTGTGTGTCTCTGTGTGTCTGTGTGTATGTCTTTGTGTCTGTGTGTGATGTCTGTGTGTGTCTGTGTATGTCTGTGTGTGTCTCTCTGTGTGTGTATGTATGAATCACAAGTGTGTCTCTGTGTGTGTCTATGTCTTTGCGTCTGTGTGTGTGTCTGTGTATGCCTTTGTGTCTGTGTGTGCGTACATGTGTGTCTATGTGTGTGTGCGCAGATGTCCTGGCAGACATTTGAGAGGTTTCATAGGCAGGGCCTCTCTGTCCTGACTGAAAGAAGATACTAGAGAGCAGGTGAGTGTTCGGGACATTGAACATCCTATTCATACTTGTACTTTGAGGAGGAGTGTTTAGCTGTGTGGAAGCATGATTGAGAGTAAGGCTGAATGACGTCAGAGCACCTGCCCCTGTGGCCCTTATGGGGACTGAACAAACCAGAGCCCACCCACTTAACTCTTTCCCTGCCTAAGACCTCAGAGGTAAGCCAGTCCACTCCCTTGATAGTCATAGAAGGCTAGGCCCAGGGAAGCCCAGTGCCTATTGTTACCTTGTGATATAAATGAGGTTAGAACCATCCTAGGCTGGAGGCAGCCTCTAGCCTGACCAGACCACAGGCTGGAAATGTCTCCCTTATAAGCTAGGAAAACTGAGGCTGGAGGCGCACAGACTGGCTGATTTCAATGACAGGTATAGCCATGACTACTAGAAAAATGAGTTATCAGGTAGGGGTCTGTGGGGAGAAAGAGGTAGCTGAACACGGTCATTCTGGTGTGGGGGTCCGCCTCTTGGGGCCATGAGTAGTTCCAGCTTGTCCCTGCCTCCATGAACTGTCCTGCTGTGAGATCCCCTACCTCCACCACCACATCCAGTCCATGGCTCCCCAGCCAATCAGAAGACCCTGATATGGATAGGGCTGGCTTGGGCTTAGCAGTTATGGAAGTCAGAGGCCCTGGTTGGGCAGCAGGAGTCATGGGCTGGGACCTAACAGATTGTAAGGGCCTATCACAGATTCTAATACCACTTTGCGTAAGGCCTCATGGCTTCTGTACATTCGCAGCGTGTGTCCAAGGTCCCTGATCTTCCCTGAGTTCAGAGATACCTGCCACATCCTCAATCCATCCAGGCGCAAAGGCAACAGACCCTTGTGGCTATGGGATAGGGGCCATTTCCTGACTAGCTGTTAACTGGGAACCACTTTCAGATCTTAGTGATGCCCTTTGGTCCTTGCCACATGTCTTCTCACAACACAGCAGCTTGTGTGGTCTCTGTGCTAGCAGAGAATATCAGACCTCTTCAGATTTTGAGAATGAAGTCTTGCGAGCTCACCTGATCAGGCCAGGCCTATCCATGTAGCTCCCTCAGGATGAATTCAGTCAGCTAGCCAAACAGGTCCTGGGTCTGTGACACATGTAAGGTGCCTCTGACATTTTTGTGTTCCCCTAAATGTCAGATGTCATATTCATCTTGACAGTTTGATGATGAGCCTAGCCCCTGGTGGCTAAAACATCTCTGCAGCACAGTTATCAAATTCATCTTAGAAATCGTTTTCGGGCCCTTGATTCCCCTCTCTGCCATAAGAGAGCTGGCATACCCAACATGCATGAGGCTTGCCCACTATAGGGGGCAGATTATGTGGAGATGTACCCTCCAGGAGTGGTGTTTGGGAAGGGTGAAGCAACACACAGTTGTAACGAAAGCCAGAGTAGGAAGCGTGGAAGCTGCGTGTCTGGCAGGGCCAGACTGGTGTCTCAGCGTCTCTATTCTACTTGACAGGTCTGGAGTAGGACTGACCGGCTCCAGGCAGACCATGTTCTACGCAGAGGTGACAGATACCCAGCAGTGTGGTCCTGGTAGAAGCGTGGATAAGGAGGGAGAACTCATCAAAGTGGTCAATCTGAGTTTGGATGACGCCCAGGCCTTTATAGACAACCCTGACATTCCCAAGACGCTCGGTGTCATCTTTGCTGTCTCTTGGTTCTTCAGCCAGGTGGTTCCTCACTTGAGCCTCCAGTGAGATCCTGGTGCTAGGCAGGCCCATCCCATCCACTCATCCTCCTGCCCTGCACACTCAATAAATAAAGCTTGTATAAGTTTTACTGATGTCCACTGGCTTTGAGCACTGTGACCTGGGGTGAAGAACAGTATCTTGGAGGATAGCAAGGTCTCCATAGAAACCCTCTGTTCCTCCTCTGATGGTGCAAGTGGATACTCTGGGGACAGATGGCTGTCAGCGGGCTGGCACAAGCCTGGGGTGTTATCCGACAGAATAGCCAGCTCATGAGGGGACCAGGCTAGGTGTTGAGCCTTGGATGTCTGATAAAGTTTCATATTAGCTACCCTCAAGTTTAATGGGCCCAGATGGAGAAGAGGGGCATATAGGTGGGCGGGTTGTTGGTTTCATGGAGAATGGTAGATATATAGACCAAATGTGGAAAGGGATAGTCATATGGAAGAGAAAGATTTATGACTTATGGTATCTCTCTAATAAGACAGATATGTTTATAAAGCATTAATTAAAATGTTCTTAATTATTCTCATGTAAAACATGAAATGTATCTGCTGGAGTAGAGACAGACTGGCCCCAGCTGAGAGGAGATGGGCACAGTACTGCCCATTCCAGAGAGTGCGTACTCCTGCTATGCCTGGGGCTGGACTAAAACCACACTCCCACTGTCCAGGAACTCAGATCTGGTGATGTTCTGTATCTGGTGTCTCCAGCACCCTCTCCATGGACTTCTGGGCCATTGGAAGTTAGGAGGGGACCTCACTTGGCCCGCAGGACGTAAGTAATGTCTGTAGGATAGGTTATCTGGGGATCCAGGGCAGTCGTCTTGGCGTGGGCAGCCTGGTTCCTGCGCAGAACTGCCTTAGGATTGTGACAGCTCACAGTACTGCTGGCTGGCCTCAGGCTCTCTGGCCTGAGGGTGGGGCTACATGCCTAGCTTAGAGCCATTCTACAGGTCCCACTCTGTCCCACCTAGCCAGCTGCCTGAGCCACAGGCATTTAGGACCCGTCTGAAGGGTGTGCTGGGGCAGCGTCTGCGGGATCAGTTGGTTGGTCTGTCTCAGGATAAGGTCAGGCTTCATAACAGTAGCCCAGCTTCAAACCCTCCAGTCAGCATCTTGTCTGACTTCCTTGGGTCACGGGCCACTGATCACCATTCCTCCACCTCCCCAGGCAGTGAGGTAGCCTGGAGGGCATTATCCCTTCCCACCCTCATCAGTCAGAACAGAGGAGCTCAGGTGATGAGCTATCTGAGCATGTCCTAGGGCTCTGTCCCAGCAAACCCTTGGATGAGACCAGAAGCTGAAGTGTTGGGAGTCCTAATTGTAGGCATTGAGATAAGCAGGCTGAGTGTTCTCTCTCCTCTTGTAGTCCCCTGCCCCGCCCTGGAAGATGAGGGACACAGGCTTCACCCCCTCCCTGTGCCCCAGGTGGGTGTGACATCTTGAGGCACCACCCTGAGGAGGCTGTGACATGCGGACTTGCTCACATAGCACCACCTGTATGCAAATGTTTGCAGCTTTAGGTGGGTCCCAGTCAGACAAGCAACACAGCTTTTAGTGAAGGGTCCTTAGGTGTGTAGTGTGTGTCCAGGAGCTGACTACGGGGGAGGGGGGCACGGTAACCCTGCTTCACCCTGATGTTTCTGGGACATGAGTCTACCATCTATGCCCTTCCCTGACTCTCTGCAGCTGCCCAACGCCCACCATTGGAATCCTGTGCCTCCTAGGGGTGCCCTTGGGTGTTTGCTGTGGGGAGGGGCTTCTAGTGGCGGAGGGCTCTGGCGGCCTGAAGGGTGGGTTAGGAGTCAGGGCACCTGGGTTTGGGTAGAGTCCAGTCCCTCGCTCTGCTTTGCAGCCTGACGGGCAGGTCAGCAGGCACCACTCCTGGCCTAATGGAGCTGGCATCGATTTCCCGGCTTGGGGTGGGGGGGGCTGTAACCGGAAACTCCCCTCCCTGGACGCTATATTTAGCATCACAGGACATGGGCGGAAGCATAGCTCACTCCAGAGCCCAGCCAGCTCTGTCCAAATCCTGGGCTACCTCATCCTTCAGCCCGGTCCTGAGGCCCCTCAGTGCCTACCCAGCTCAAACTGAGCATCCATTCAGAAAAGGTCCAGACCTCTAGTGCTAGGGGTCTTAGAGAGAGCCACCAGGTAGGAGACCAAAGGGTGTTGTGCCCAGTGGGTGATGCAGGCCTTCCTTAAAAGACAACATCTGATCCCACAGGGTCAGGCCAGGGATCCTGAGCCCCCCAAGTACACTGGGGGCAGCATGGAGGAAGGCACACAGTTAGAAGGGTGTCCACGGTAGTCCTGCCCAAGGGCTGCAGAACTCTGTGCAGGGAGGGGATTTCCACGGGAGGGTCCTTCTCCATACGAGTGATCACCTTTTATATCCTGAGCATTTCCCGGTCACCATCAGGCAAGGTTGTGGCTCCCAGAAGATAGGAGGAGGAGGTCATTACCACTGTGGGGATGACATCTGGGCATGGCAGGTGTCGACCAGATAGATATTGAATATTCTGCCCTAATATTCACCAGCTGTTCTGGCCAAGGGGACCCAGGTCTCCCTCACAAAGTGCCTGGATAGATAGGAGAAGCAGACGATATCTCCCCACTTTCCAAGGTATGCTGGTGGCATGTCCACCTTGAGCCAGTGTATAAGGTGAATCCTGTGTCTTAGCCAGATGGAAGAAATGCTTCCCTGGGCCACTGCACCCACAGCTCTGAGCTGGGAGTGGGGGTGGGGGGCAGGTAGGCTGAGTCAGGCAGCCGTGTAGAAGCCCTTGTCAGCATACCCTGGCCCTGTCTGCTGGCCTGTCCTCCCACAGCTGGCTGACAGCAGGAAGCACAGAGGTGCCCAGGGAGCGGCTGCAGCTTCATGCTAAACTCCCTCTCCTTAGTCCCTGCACCGTTAGTCATCGACCCCACTATGCCCGTGCCTCTCAACAGCACCGCGGCGTCACCCTGACTTCCCTTGTACCCCTTCATGCCTCAGCCAGGGACCTTGTGAAAACGTAAGTCATGGAGTGGCACATCCCAGCCCCGGGCTTTGTGACTTCTCATTGATTTCAGCAGGCTCGCCTCCCGCTTTGGCTGGGCCGCCTTGTCCTCACAAGCTCTTGTCAGGTTCCCTCAGCCCCAGCACTTTGGCATGTTGCTCCTTCCCCTCTCACCTTGCTGGCCCTGCCCACTGGGTCTCATAGGGGGCCCCCACCTGGTTTGGACTCTCATGGTTTGCTGGTCTAGGCCATCATCCATCTTTAGACAGAGGCCCCTGCAGGTAGACCAGGGCTGTGGCTACCTAGGTCACAGCTTGGCCGAGTGCCTTAGAGGTGGTGAACATAGGCGAGCTGGAAGCTAAGGCTCTCTCTCTCCTCTGTGGCCTCCTGCTTCCAGGCAAGAGGGAATGTGAAGATGAATTTGCTAAGGGGATTTCTCTTAAAGGATGCAAACAACAGGAAGACTCTTAATACACACCAATTCCCTTATTTGGTGTGTGTGTGTGTGGCTCTCTGTGTGGCCAGGCCTGGCTTGTGTCTACCTCATCACCTATCCTACCTGCCTGCGGGCTCCGTGGCTCAGGTTGGAGTCGGGGCACTCTGAGAAGACAAGAACGCGGCACATATTGGGGTTGCTGGCTCACCCTTTCAGGCCTATTGCTTCTGCAGGAGAGCCTCGACGGCCATTACACAGTGGTAGGGCAGGCACACTGGATCAAGGCTTTGCCATGGCTTGGCTCCCTGTGTACGCTGCCTGGCACTGCCCAGGAGGATGGGTAGTACCCCTGACCCACTTGCCTTCTCCTGTGCCTCTGATTCACCGGTATCAGAACTTCTCCCTCCCCGAGGAAGTCCTGTCTGGCAGTGACTTGGTCCAATCAGGGAGACTAGGGAGAGGAGCCTGCGGGGACATGACAACCTAGCTAGTGTGGGGTTTTGAAGGGCAGAGTAACACATCACCAATCACTGAGGCTGGCCACTAACATCGGAAAGGGCCCTGCTGAGTGGAAGAGGGGCAGCTTGTAGACAAAGAACCCTTGGTGCTGACATGTGGAAGAGGAAATGATCACCTAGGAACAGGGTCAAGAAATGGTAATGGAGGGTTGGGACACCCAGGCTCTGTGACCTAGACTCCCAGACTGTTGGAAAGTCCTTTTTGGGTAGCTCTCTTGACATGAACCACTATCCTTTATGCCCGTTTCCTTTCGCCTAAATTTGAACCTCTGGCCGGCGCATTCCTTGAAGATAAGTGTCTGGCGATGGCCACCACCTCAGCTTGGAATCGGGAACAGCCTGCAGGAAGGAGCGTTTGTTGACTGGCTACTCAACCTGTGCGCTTGGAGGAAGGGAGGGCTGAGCGCCGGAGGGGAGCAGCGCCCCCTGTAGCCGGCGTGAAAGTGGCTGCGGAGCTGGGGGGAAATTCCTCAAGGGAAGGGGGCGCACCAGGAGTCGGGCTCACTCGGGTCCCGGAGCCCCACCCGCTCTGCGTGGGGGCAAAATCCTGATGTGTGCAGCAGGCAGCATCTCCCTTGGGACCAAGAGCAGCGCGAGAGTGGCTGCGCTCTGATGGGAGGGGACCAAGGCAGTGACCTCAGGGGGCGCCCCACTCACTCCCAGGCTGCTAACCCGGGCGAGAATTCTGGAGCAGAAAAGGCCCCACCTCAGCGAGCCTGGGCACAGGAGAAGCCACAGCTCGGTGGCCCGGCGCCCCGCCGCCCCGCGCACAGACCGCACCCTCGCCTCCTTTAAAGCTCGGGGTGCCCCCAGCACCCCCCCCACGGCCCCACCCCACAGCGAGGCCCCGCCCCCTCATGCATATGCAGGTGCGCGGGTGACGAATGGGCGAGCGAGCTGTCAGTCTCGTCCCGAACTTGTTGGCTGCGGTGCCGGGAGCGCGGGCGCGCAGAGCCGAGGCCAGGACCCGCCGCCGCCGTCGCTGCCGCCGCCGCCGCCGCCGCCGCCGCCGCCGCCGCCGCCGCCGGGTGGGAGCCGGGCCGGCCGCCGGAGAGCGGCTGCAGTAAGCCGGAGCCGCCGCCTCCCCTGCACGCCCGCCGCGCAGCCCGCGCGCACTGCTCGACCCCGCCCGCGCCGCCTGTGCGGCCGCCGCCGCCTGTGCGCCGCCGGGCTCGGAGGGCGGGCGGGCGGGCGCTGGAGGCCGGCGCGGCGGCTATAGCGGGCGCGGGCGGCGGCGGCGGCGGGGCCGCGGGCGGGGTCGAGGCGGCGATGCGGGCACGCGGCTGGGGACGCCTGCCTCGGCGGCTGCTGCTGCTGCTGCTTCTGTGCGTGCAGGTGAGCGGGGCGCGCGGCGGCGACGGGCGCGGACGGGGCGCACCGGGCTGGGCCGCTCCCCCGGGCCAGGCGGCGCACCGGCGGCCGCGGTCCGGAGCCCTAGGAACGGCGCGGGGGTGGGGGCGGGGCGGAGGCTCGGCGACCCCGGCCCGCGCCTCCCTGCGCTCTGCGCTGCCTTATTTTTAGGCGACGCGGCCCATGGGCTATTTCGAGCTGCAGCTGAGCGCGCTGCGGAACGTGAACGGGGAGCTGCTGAGCGGCGCCTGCTGTGACGGCGACGGCCGGACGACGCGCGCGGGGGGCTGCGGCCGCGACGAGTGCGACACGTACGTGCGCGTGTGCCTTAAGGAGTACCAGGCCAAGGTGACGCCCACGGGGCCCTGCAGCTACGGCTACGGCGCCACGCCCGTGCTGGGTGGCAACTCCTTCTACCTGCCGCCGGCGGGCGCTGCGGGGGACCGAGCGCGCGCGCGGTCTCGGAGCGGCGGCCACCAGGACCCGGGCCTCGTCGTCATTCCCTTTCAGTTCGCCTGGCCGGTACGTGCGCCCCTCCCCCGCACTCAGCTTCCCTGCGCGCCTCGGCGCCCGCCGCGGTCCCTTCAGCACCTGCGGCCGCGCGGGTGCGGGCCGCGCGCGCCCAGACGGGGCGGGGCCGGCAGGGGGCGCCGCGGGCGGGCGGCCGGGTCTGGGGCGCGTGCTCTTGCGCCCAGGTTCGCGCCTGGCCACGTGGGCGCGCGGGGTTCCCGGGGGCCGTTAGGCTTGGGGTCGCGGCGGGGCGGGGTGGCCGAGAGAGGTCCGCGTGCACGGCGGCCCTCGGAGTGTGCCTACGTCGCCCTGCGCGTGTCAGTGCGTGGGGAGGTGCGAGGCGCCTGCGGCCCGGCAGGCTGTGCAGGCATGTGCGCTGCGCGTGCTGGGGCTGGTCCGGGGCAGGCCCTGGCGGAGCCGTCCGGGCCCGTGGCCAGCTTGCTCCTGCCCTGCAGTTTCCTGGATGCCCGGGGGCACGGACAGGCGCCTGGGACCTGCGCGGGGGATGGCCTGATTGTGTGTGTTGGCAGAAGCTGCTACAGATGGAAAGACCCCCCTCCGAAAGGGAAGAGACACTAACTAGGCTCCAAGTTGTAACCCACTGTGGCACCTCTGTTAGTGGATGCTTTATTTTGCTTGTTAGTTTCTGGAATTGGGAAGCATCCTGCCTGTTTAGGGGTGGTCAGGTCAGGCAGGAACCCAAGCCTGGGCATGCTGGGAAGACGGGTGGTGGGGATCCAGCTTTTGGGGAGACAGGTCCCATGGCTGTGGTGGAAAGGCCTGGAGCAGGGAGCCTTAGGGGGCTTGCTTTTATTCATCTTCTGGACCCGGCTCATACCCTTACCTGATTGTCTGCTGGTGTGAAATTAGGTAGGCGCAGATGTGAATATGAACTTAGCCTTGAGAACCAGGTTAAAAACAGCTGGTAAGGGTGGGTCCGGATGCCTGGGACTAGGGAGCAGGGTGAGGTATCAGGCAGTGGCCCAAGAGCTTTCCTGACTGAGGATTTTCGCTTGGTCCAGCTACCAAGAGCCACGCGAGTGGGTCTGCTTGGTGCCTTGGTCCCGAAAGAGACTTTTCAGGCATGGGTGGGCAGAGTTTGCCCTGCTCTGCTCTACTCTCGCTCTGAGCCCTGGACAACTATTTCTTCCAAGGCCACCCAGCCTGTGCCTCCATCTTTACCTTTCCCTAGGCTCCTGCCCCATATGTAAGGTACCCTTTCCGATTCGGGTATCCTTGACCCTGGGGGCTTGTGATAGGAAGTTTACCCCTGAGTTGGAAAAAGGCCGGGGGAGGTATGGGAGGGGCCCTAGGCGGTTACTATTGGCCCCGCCCCCTCGCCCCCACAGCAGTACAGCAGGCAGGTCTGAGCAGGGCCCACAGCCTGTCATCTGCACTTGGGCCCAAGCCAGCGTGGCTCCAAATCGCTACCTGAGGATGTGTTTTCTGCTAGAGTTGGCAGCAGTGGGTGTGGGGGCAGGGAGGGCCTGGAGGAATGTGGCGGGCCAACGCGTGTCCCTGTGGCTCTTTGCCCCGCTGGCCGGCCGGTTGATGTGGAACGGGATGGGACAGGCCCTTGCCTTCCTCCGAGTCTTGGTACTTGGTCTTGGGGACATTTTAACTTTCTGTTCCCCGCTGCTTTCCTCGGATGCCCCAGGGGTAGGCAGGTTTCCGGCCTGGATGGACGTTTGGAGGTTGAAGGGTATCTTGTGTTTGGGGGGCCAGTTCTGCTTCCCCTTCCCCCGTCTTGCTGTACGAGCTGGCTGCCAGGCACGGAGCTGGTGCTCTGACACCAGTACCTTGGCATTTCCGCTCTTCGGCAACAGCCCTGCGGCCATGTTGCTTGGTTTGCCACAAGTTCATCTCTGTCCCATCAGCCAGGGTACATTTGGAATCCAGGTGCCCACTGGATCATTTGGTTCCTGGGGACAGCAAGAACCAGCTGGGACTTGGGTTCCTTGGGTTGGTGGAGGGCCTTGTGGAAGGATGGGAAGGTGTGGAAGGTGGACGAGAGCAAGCACGGGCTTCTCACAGCTCCTCCTGTGCCTGCGCCGAGGTAGCTGTGGCTTCGTATCCGCCTCAGAGCGTCTTCGAGCGGATTCTTCGATGTGGAGAGCCACAGCAACCCCATCAGGTTGTGCGTGTTGCAAATGGCCTCAGGAGATGTATGTGCTCCCTGGAGTGGCTCTGGTACCTGCCTAGACCTAGCAGCAGGGAGGCCATGTTCACCACGCATGCTTGAGCTCTGAGGGCTGAGCAGGTGGTTGATGGAGAGTTCTGAGAAGGGCGGGAGCTTTCTTTTGGTGGATGGGCATATTCAGGAGGTCCCTGTTGGCTAAATGAGAAGCAAGGTGGTTGCTGGCCTGTCTAGTGGGGCTGCACTTGGGAAAGGCTGCCAAAAGAGAAGAGGTCTCTACTGCAGGCCTTCTGCCTGACCAGCTTGCCTTTTGAGCCCGGGGTGCACCCCTGTTCCAGTCTCTTTCCTTGGTGGCAGACTAGTGATGTATGCACCGTCAGGGCTGGAAGACTGGTGGCATGGTAGAGTGTGGGCTCCATGGTCGTGAGGGAGAGAGAGGCGGGTCTGAGGCGGACCTGGTTTCTAAGGCTAGAAGAACTGAGCTAGCAGCAGTCCTATAACCTGGTTCCCCTCCCGAGACGGATGCAATGCCTTTTTCACTGGGACTCCTGAAGCTAGCTGAGGCTGTAGGATGCCCAGCATGTCCCCGACTGAAGTCCCCAATGTAGCTTTGTCCTGCATAAGTCCTTTCTCTCCCCCTACTGGCTGTCCAGCACATGGCTGTATGTGTACTTGAGGAAGGGAGGGAGGTGAGGTGGTCAGAGGAGGACTGTCCCAGTAGGACAGAGGGCTGAAGGTTGTCTAAGGAGTCACAGCAGAGGGTTGGAACAGACCTGGGAGCACGGACAGAGAGCCTGACCCTATCTGACAGAGGTGGGCTATTCTAGAATGTGTGCCTTGCACGTATACCAAAGGACCTTGCTGCCCTCCGCGCCTTTTGGGACTGGGATGAGCACTGGTCTCTTCAGCATAACCCACACTAAGGCACTTGCCTCTCACAGCATCCCCATAAGACCAAGAGTCCTCCTTGGTTGGAGCTAGGGGCAGGTGCTTCTTTGTTCTCTACCTGACCATGAGGCAGAAAGTGCTAGTGGAGGATTTGAGACATGGAAGTGGATGGGGCCCTTGTAACAGAGCTGTAGTGAGATGGGCAAGGGGCGGATGCTGTACACGTAGGTTGGCAGGAAAGGTACTGTCGTGGTGGGGTCTGCACGGAATGCGAAGTGGGCTGGGCCACTGGGAGACCCTGGGGAGCCAGGCAAAGGCCTGATCTAGTAGGGCCATACACCTCATCCTGAGCCTGGGCTAGCTGCAGTAGACCAGGAGGCATGTGAGGGCCACACAGGCGGCTCCCCTCTTCAGGAGGGAGCCTGGGTTTTCCAGCAGTGACTGAGCAGTGCACCTAGGCTAGGCCTTGGCTGATCTCTGACGTGGGGTGCACCTATCCAAGCTCTGGCGTGGGCTAGCCTACTGTCTCTTCCTGTGGTCCAGCAACCTGGAGCCTAAGAGGTTATCCCTTGGGTGACGATGGTGGCAGAGGCCTAGGCCTCTCCAACGCTCTGGGTTCAGGAAATGTGTCTGTGCTCAGGGCTCTGGACACTGGCAGCAAGTGTTGAGCTCTGTCAGGGGCCAAGATAGAGGCAGCTAGAGTAGAACAAGCCTTGTCCCTGAGGCTGGGCTGCTGAGTTCCCTGCCGACGGGGCCAGGGGCCACCACTGGTTCTCCGGCTGCCTTTCCTGTGTTTCTCTGCTGTCCTTTTAGCTCTCTGTCTAAGGGCTAGGTGAGGGGATTACAGTTAGACTTGGAGTTTGACCAGACAGTGATGGACTTGGCCAGGGGTGTGTCTGGGGCCAGGCTGTGGGAAGAGGCTGTCAGGCAGGTGGCCCATGAGGACTGCCCTAGGAGGAGGGACCAGGATTTCCTCTCTGCTTCTGGGGAACCCGGGCAGGTGGTAGCTCTCTGTCTCTCCCATAGTCCTCCAGCTTTCCCAGCCCCCACCTTCTCTAAGAGCTCCAAGTTCTTACAGGCTTCCAGTCCAGCCGCCTTTGTCCCTCTGTCAACTAGTAGGATCTGGCTTCCCGGGCAGGGATGCACACAGCCATTTGTAGTGAGGGATATGGTACTGGACGCTGGGGGAAGGGAGGAGCTGGGGGGCCACTGCGGCAGGTGGGGAGAAGCCACAGTTGCCGCCTGCCTGCTGGCTCAGGTTCCCCTGGATGACTTCCTGCCATCCAGGTGTAGGGAGCCCAGCTGGCGGGCGACAGGCCCTCTCAGGCGGCGGGCGGGCCGTGTCCCTGCGGGAGCAGGTAACCGGAGCCCTGGGCTCAGGCTGAGGTGGTGGTAACCCTACCTGTGTAGCTGGCGTGGGTTTCCTGGGAGTGTTCCTGGATCACCCGAAGTGCAGGTGTGTGCAGGGAGTCTTATGCCTGCCCTGCGGCTATCGCCTCTGAACCTGGCTGGTGGGCTTGGCCAGTGGCGATGGTGGCAGTGATCTCAGGCCCAGCCTGGCCTTGTCCTCTGACAGCCCATCAGCTCCTCGCTCCTCTGCAGCAGCTGAGCGAGTGTAAACCTGATGGCCTCAGATCTTACTGGCCACTTGTTTTGATGGGAACCAGTGATGATTCCATGGGGGTCTCTGGTGCCCTATGCTATGGCCGTCTCCATTCCGCATCCCTCGCTCTCTTGGGCCTGCTTGGCCTCCTTCCTTGCTCTTCCTCCTTCTCCTCCTCTTCCTCCTCCTTCTCTTTCCCCTCTTCCTCTTCCCCCTCCTCCTCTTCCCCCTCCTCCTCTTCCCCTTCCTCCTCTTCCTCCTCTTCTCCCTCCTCTTCCCCTCCTCCTCTTCCTCTTCTTCCTCCTCTTCTTCCCCCTCCTCCTCTTCCCCTTCCTCCTCTTCCTCCTCCTCTTCCTCTTCTCCCTCCTCCTCTTCCCCCTCCTCCTCTTCCTCTTCCTCCTCTTCACCTTCCCCCTCCTCCTCTTCCTCTTCTTCCTCCTCCACTTCTCCCTCCTCCTCTTCCTCTTCTTCCTCCTTCACTTCCCCCTCCTCCTCTTCCTCTTCTCCCTCCTCCTCTTCCCCCTCCTCCTCTTCCTCTTCTTCCCCCTCCTCCTCTTCCCCTTCCTCCTCTTCCCCTTCCCCCTCCTCCTCTTCCTCTTCTTACTCCTCCACTTCCCCCTCCTCTTCCCGCTCCTCCTCTTCCTCCTCCTCTTCCTCTTCTCCCTCCTCCTCTTCCCCCTCCTCCTCTTCCCCCTCTTCCTCCTCTTCCTCCTCTTCCCTCTCTTCCCCCTCTTCCTCCTCCCCCTCCTCTTCTCCCTCCTCCTTTTCCCTCCTCTTTCTCCTCCTCCTCCTCCTTCTTCCTCCTCCTCCTCCCCCTCCTCCTCCTTCTCCTTGTAGTGCATCCTCCCTTGAGCTATAGGCCTATTTCCCTTGGGGCTGTATGACCTGGGCCTGTCCCTCACTTTCTCTGGCTCCATCTGTTGATACAGGGGCTGTAGGCAGTCTGAACTTTGCTCCACAATCTAATCAGTCGGCGGGTGAAGGACTGAAGGGGCAAGGCAGGGAAGGCCTGGGAAGGGACCGAGGACCCCGCTATCACCGGGGAGCTAGCCTTGGCCACATAGAGGCCCTGAGGATGGCTTTCCAGGTGGTTAGGGTGGTGTGGAGAGAGACCCGGATAGACTCAGGCAGACAGCGATAGCGCAGTGGGAATTTCTTAGGCTTCTCTGGATCGGGCTGGGAGGCCCTGTGTTTGCTGAGAGACCAGGGAGAGGAGCAGCTAGGGTGGGAATGGAGAGCAGGGGAACGGGGAAGAGGATTTAAGGGGGACTTACACAGTATTAAGAAACCTGGTGTGCTAGAGAGATGGCTCAGCGGTTAAGAGCACTGACTGCTCTTCCAGAGGTCATGAGTTCAAGTCCCAGCAACCACATGGTGGCTCACAACCATCTGTAATGGGATCTGATGCCCTCTTCCGATGTGTCTGAAGACAGAGGACTTATATACATAAAATAAATACATTAAAGAAAGAAAGAAAGAAAGAAGCCTGGTAGTGGCTCAGGGGACCAGTGGCTCTCTGCGTTTGGCCTTGCTCACATGGTGTGGGCCTGTGTCACAGGTGCTCAGAGGAGGCACCACGGCAGGAGGTGAGAGCGTTCGTGCTGGGGTGCCAACAGACGGGAAGGACAGGGTGTCCTAACACGAGGCCCCGTTGGGCTGGGTACGGCAGGCCGCATAGGCAGTGGGATAAGTTCTAGGGCTTAGCCCAGGTTAGACGGGGCTCCGGTGAGTCTGGGGGAGGGTTCTGAGGGCTGATGGCTGGTGACTCTCAGTCATCTGGGAACACATGAGGTTTCCTCAGCATAGTGAAGCTGCAGGGAAGGGGTGCCTGGGGACTTGGGTGGGGCTCAGGCTACCCTCTTACAGGGGGAGGTCTTATGTTGCCAAGGTAACAGCTCACAGCAGTGCTCATCACCATGGCCTGGGGCAGGAGGGACAGATGGTGAGGGCTGGCCATGGTTATGGACTGAGGCTGTGCCTAGCACAGCATCTCCTGAGCCTCAGTATCCCCCACCTGTACAGCAAGAGACCTCCCTAACCCCTGTCCTGGGGTGATAGTTATGAGACTGAACGTCTCTCTGATGGTTTTTCTGTTGGGTAAGCACCTCCATGTGACTGGTAGAGTGACTGCCGAGGGGGACTGCCCTCTCACAAGTGGGCTTAAAGTATATAGCACCCCATGATTCTCAACCTCAGCTCAGACTTCAGTGAGGTGCAGGGATATATTCCCATTGGAAGTGCTCTGCCCACAGATGCCTGAACCCCTCCCTTCACCCTTTGCTGACCTTAGGAGCTTGCACAGGGTGGAGCTGAACTGGGCCTTGGGGACCCCAAGAGCAAGGAGCCAAAGCTTCCTGAGAGGTGCAGCCAGGGATAATCTTCCACTTTTGAGTTGGGATATGTGGGGTCTATAGAGGAGATGGGCCAGTGTTGGGGACATGGATGGGGATGGGAGGGTACCACAGCCACGGAGCAGAGAATCTGCTAGGCCTGAGCAGCCTAGAGTCACACAGGCCAGGGGCGCGCGCGCACACACACACACACACACACACACACACACACACACACACACACGCACGCATGCACGCACGCTGCCCACATCTTGAACAGCAGCAGGTGGGAGGGGGCCTCAGGCACCTGACCAGCTCTCCTCTGTCTGCAGCGATCTTTCACCCTCATCGTGGAGGCCTGGGACTGGGACAATGACACCACTCCAGATGGTGAGTGTGCTCTATACTGGGGGAAGTGGGTGGGCGGAGGGAGGCTCCCAGCAAGAGTTTCTGGTCCCTTGGGCCAGAGTGCTTGCGGCCAGGTCCATGGCCCTCTGTCTACTGGGGACAATGGCTTATATGGCTAGAAGGTCTTATTCTGGTGAAAGGAGCTTTCCACACCCGTGGCTTCACAGAGCTGTGCATACCCCTGGTGTCTTCAGTGCATCCTTTTGAGGCCCATGTCGGTGACACCGTGGAATGGGATACCCTCGAGTGACTCTCTGGCTTTGTGGCATTTTTTTTTCTGTCTTAGAACATGAAGCTTGAGGGTCACCACTTCAAAGCTGGCTGTCCTGTGTGTAGTCTGTGTATGTGGTGGGGGGTCATCTCAGCCTTTTAGTGGAGAGGCGGAGGTTTTCTGTGGACAAGTGGCAGGCTCCTTGAGCAGAGAGTGAACAGCAAGTATAAAAGCCCAGAGACAGGATCCAAGCCAGTATTTGAGGATCTGGGTGGAGTTCTTGTGATTGGGAGATGAAGCAATCAGCAAGGCTCAAGCAGGCTCCTGGGCCAGGGAGGATGCTGGCCTCTTCCTGGGGATGGATTGCCCAGGCTGCCCCGTGGACAGAGCTTGCAAGGCCAAAACAAAGACCAAAAAAGAGGATGCTGCTTGCATCAAGACAGAGAGACTGAAACAGGCAGCTTGAGGGGCTAAGGAGTTCTGGCTAGTCTCAGAAGGTAAAGGGAGGCACAGGGTGGCTGACGGATTAGACCCAAGATTACGATCAAATGCAACCCTTGAGATCTTCCAGAGCAACGCACGGTGATCAGAACGAAACCCAGTCCCAGTGATGTCGCCAAGGATAGGTGATCAGGGAGAGCAGGGAGCTCAGAGTGGGGGTCGGCCAAGGTCCGGGGAAGGCAATGGGGGGGGGGGGCTTACCAAAGTGCAGAGCCCACCGGGAGAGCTCTACCCCAAGGCACGGAGCGCCCAGCTGGGTCTTGTACTAATGCAACAGGAAGGAAAAGTGGAGCAGGAGGACTCTGACCAGCTGCCATAGAAAAACCAAACAGCAATGGCGGGTGCTATGCAGCCCGCTTCAGTGCACTGGGAGGCCCGCTACGGGGCAGTCCATCCCGGGGTCCCAGAATTTTAAGATCAGTAGGGTGCTTCTGGGAGCCAGAGGCAGAAGGAGGAGGAGGAGAGAATGGTGGCCCACGGCTGGTGTGGTGCCCCTGGGTGTGGAAGGAAGCTTAGGGCGTGTAGCCCCCTGACTTTATGTTTGTGAGGGTGACGCAGGAGTGTCAGCTTACAGGGTCCCAGTTAGAGCTTCTGTCCAGCCTTCTCCTGGGGGCCTGGGCTGTGTCCGCTCCGCCCCTGGCTCCTGCAGGGGTGGCAGTCTTCCTCTGCCTGGCCGCCCCGATGCCCTGAAGCTGCCTGGTAGGGCCTGTGCGGCACTCCTGGGGGACTGACCTGGGGTAGCCACTGCCGCGGGCTAACTCGGCTACTCCCAAAGAGGAGCTGCTGATCGAGCGGGTGTCGCACGCTGGCATGATCAACCCCGAGGACCGCTGGAAGAGCCTGCATTTCAGTGGCCACGTGGCACACCTGGAGCTGCAGATCCGAGTGCGCTGCGACGAGAACTACTACAGCGCCACCTGCAACAAGTTCTGCCGGCCCCGGAACGACTTCTTCGGCCACTACACCTGCGACCAGTACGGCAACAAGGCCTGCATGGATGGCTGGATGGGTCAGGACTGCAAAGAGGGTGAGGGGTCAGCCTCCCAGTGTGGGCGTGGGGACGGGCACGGGGCAGGACTAGCATGGCTGGCTGCAGCTGTGCCTCTCTCTGCCCCTCTGTTCCAGCCGTGTGTAAACAAGGATGTAATTTGATCCACGGGGGATGCACCGTGCCTGGGGAGTGCAGGTGAGCACCGTGCCTGCCCTTCCCGTCTTCACCGAGTGAGCGGGCGGGCAAGCCGAGCAAGCGGCTGGGCTGTTGAGCCTGCAGCAGCTTTAGTAGGCCACAGAGTTATGTGCTTCATGCCGGGGGCCCACCATGCAGGGAGTCAGATGCTATAGAGTTGGAATGGAACCCCGCCCTTACAAAGCCTGTGGCCATGAAGCAGACAGTGCTGTCTTGAGCATGTGGCTTGTCCAGTGATAATTTTTCCATGGGACAGCTAGAAGGGGACAAGGGAGGGTGGCTAGGGAGTCACATCACCAAGAGGCAGAGGCTAAGTAAGGGGTGTGTGTGTGTTACATGCATTTGTGCATCTGTGTATGTGTATGTGTATGTGTGTGCAAGTGTGCGTGTGTGTGCATGCAAGCGTGTGTGTGCATTCATGTGCACATGTGTGTTTGTGCACATGCAGGTGTGGTGTGTGGTGTGAGCATGTGTGTGGTGTGCGTATATGGTGTGCATGTGTGCATGGGTGCATACATGTACGAACGCTATGTAAGTGTGAGGAGTCTGCTGCCCAGGTGAACACAGTAGGAAGTCACAGTGGCATGCTTGTAGGAGAGACTGACATGAGTCTGCAGAGAGAGGGGAAGAGGGGTCCTACCAAGAGAGGCTGAAGAGAACCACACGGCGTGGCAGTGAGGAAGGAGGTATATAGGGGAGCGGTGGGCCAGTGGACTAGAGGGGTGGGCTGGCCCTGCAGATGTCCTCAGGAACAGGGATCTGATGATGAGTTTGATTTGGGAGAGAGAGAGGGTGCAGGCAAGCAGGACCTGCAGACCTGCTAACTTGAGGCACTAAACCATGGAGCTGTGATGCCTGAGGTAGAGATGGCCGTCGGAGAGGCAGGCTACTGTGTGCCAAACGGCACACTGGACAGGCTTGGCCTCAAGGCAACATAGCATGTGGCAACCAGGCCTACTCCCAGTGGTCAGTGGAGAGGAAGGGCTGGGAATGGTTTGGGCCTGCAGCACTTAAGGCATGCAGACAAACAGGAAAGGACGACGGAGGGGCTTCTGCAGCCTAGAGCAGAGTAGAAGCCACTGGGGCTCGTGAAGGTGACGGAGGTGATGAGGTCAAGTGTGTGGGGTGGAGAGGGGCAAAGGTTGGCACCCTGGGGCGTGTGAGCTGGGGCTCGGAGGGTGTAGGAAAGGGGTTGGAGATGAGCATAGCGGGCTGGAGGAGCCACAGCAGTAGGCCTGCCAAGTCCCTCCTGCAGTCCTGGTTCTCACTGTCCCTGGGCACCCTCTGAACAATGGGTACGCCTCGTGTGTGTTTTCGGATGAGGATGATGAGGCACACGTACTATTTGGTCTGGAGGGGATGGCCAGGGAGTCGGGGAGTTGAGGTGGGCTGAGGGCGGGGCAGGTACGGTGGCATTGGCTTGGATGCTGATGTGCTCAGCAGCTAGGCTGGTCCCTGGGGCAGCAAGAGATGGGTGTGCAGTGGAGACGTGTACCTGGTGCCACCTGCACATGGCGCGGTTTCAGACAGGCTCAGCAGGACACAAGGCAGTGCGAGCCATCACGTGGCTCAGGGTGGGCTGGCTACTTACTCGGGGAGCCACGTCCAAGGAGGGAGACAGGGTGGGATAGGCACAGCCCTCCGTCCCGTGTAGTCTTTTATGGGCCCAGCTCTGAGCAGTGTGCTGGAGCCGGGCGTGGGTTCTGGGCAGATGTACCCCACTGGTGGTAAACACAGAATCCTATCCTTAACTCCACACTCACTCCGTGTATTACGTTATCTTGAGGGCTGTGCCAGCATCCCCGCGTGGTCAGTGCTGGAGGGAGATGAAAGATGAATCAACTTCCCTCCCTGCAGGAAGGCTGTGGGTAGCACACAGACAGGAGCCCTGGGGAGGAAAGCAAGGGTAAGGGCTGTAGGTGAGTGCCACCCGCCTCTCCCTGGGCCAGAGGGTGAGGCCAAATGGCCTCCTGCCGTTCAGAGCTCAGGTTTCACCCAGAGGACACCCCTCCCCAACCGGATGCTGCTGCGGAGATGGCCGTGCTTTCCTGCCACCCTCCCCAGGCTCTGGGCCGGCCGGCTGGCTGGCAGGAAAGACACAAGGTGGGGTCTGGTGTGGGATGGCCCGCCCAGGGTGGAGAGCCTGCACTTGGGACTCACTCACAGGGTCTGGGCTCAAAGCTAGCCTTGGCGTTCCCTTGGTGGATGACCCAAGGCTAGTCACAGCCCACTCTGCCCCTCAACTCCCCATATCACCTGGAAAGAAGACTCCCAAGTAGAGATGGGAGGCCTACTGTGGACCTGCCTTGGACGTTTTATTCCGGGCTGGATCCTGGAGCCAGCCTCAGTTTCCCTATGTGAGCCTGGGTGAGCCGGGCTGATAACTGCCTGTGTGCGTGGCTCCAGGGCAGCTCAGGAAGGGCTGTGGTTTTTCCTTCTATAAAAATAACTCCTGTGGCGGGTGTTAGCGTGGAAGTGACGCGGCCTGCACGTCATTCCTGCCCCACAGGACCTTAGCCTTTAAGGAAGGGGCCCCCAGAGTCTCGTCCAGGGCCCAGAGGGCAGCCCAACTGGAGCCCTGTACTCTCACCTGCTAGCATAGTGCTGGTCACCTACTTACATCCTGAGGGACTCCCCAGAGGGGACACTAATCCATGATGTGGTCAGAGCCAGGCCGTAAGGTTATGGCCTCTGACAAGCTCTTCGGGTCTGCCTACGTTTTGGGTTCAGCCACACTGAGTGTGACCCTCCCATAGGGCTGGCTGGGCAGCCCCTGGGTTGAACTGTCCTAGGAGTCAGAGAAACCTCTCTGCTCTTGAGTAGCAATGAGGATATGGGCAGCGCCCAAGGTCACAGAGCCCTTGGACCAGGGTAGCCAGGATCTCTCCTGATGCCTCTTCATCCTTCTCAGATCCCGGTTGCTGCTGTGTCCCCAGCAGCACCTGGCGAGCGGCACCTGGCACCGTACCCCTGGGCCTCCCCCGGCTGGGCCTTCCTTCCAGGCGCCTGCTTGTGGGGCCTGGCTCAGAGCTGAGTCCTAGAATAGCTCAGGGGGAGTGACAGGACAGCTGGGCAGACCATCTCGGCCAGTGGCCGGGAATGCCCGTGACAGGGGCCGGCCGGCTGGTCGTAACCCCTGCTTGGTTCGGAGCTGTTCTCCAGGGCCACGATCCAGTAGGGGTAGTCTGCATTTCTAGGCCTGCCTCCCGTACCCCTTCCTCATCTGCCCAGCTGATGGCCTCGTTGCTCGATCCCCCAGGTGCAGCTACGGCTGGCAGGGCAAGTTCTGTGACGAATGTGTCCCCTACCCTGGCTGCGTGCATGGCAGCTGTGTGGAGCCCTGGCACTGTGACTGTGAGACCAACTGGGGTGGCCTGCTCTGTGACAAAGGTAGATGGTGGGCAGTGGGCAGGGCCAGGCCTTAAGCTCTGACGCTGGGCCCGTTCCTGAGAGCCCCTACCCTTGTGCCCAGACCTGAACTACTGTGGTAGCCACCACCCCTGTGTCAATGGGGGTACCTGCATCAACGCTGAGCCTGACCAATACCTCTGCGCCTGCCCAGATGGCTACTTGGGCAAGAACTGCGAGCGGGGTAGGTTGGAATTCTGTCTCTCAGTGCCTTGTACAGTGGGCTGTATCCCCCGTGAACTCTGGGTCTGGTGGCCTTGGGGAGGAGTGCCTGAGTCCCGTGGGCACCGCTCCTCTCATGTTCTGGTTCTGCAGCCGAGCACGCCTGTGCCTCCAACCCGTGCGCCAACGGGGGCTCCTGCCACGAAGTGCCGTCTGGCTTTGAATGCCACTGTCCGTCGGGATGGAGCGGACCCACCTGTGCGCTTGGTGAGCGTCTGGGGGCTTCACAAGGTAGGAGTGGGCAGCACTTAGGGGCGTGGACGGAGTGGACGAATCTTCCCACTGCACCGCAGTGGACACTGTGGCCAAATGACAATTGGTTCCTGCTGCTTTACATGGGGACCGTGCCTCCCTGCTGCAGACCGAGACCCTCCCGTATTGCGTCCCAACTCGTTGGCCATGCCATTCCACTCACTAACCACGCCCCATGGGTCCACACTGACTAGACACGATCCCACATTCGCCCTCCCATTTGCTGGCCACACCCTTATCCCCCCTCTCCCCCCCATTCCTGCAGACATTGATGAGTGTGCCTCCAATCCGTGTGCGGCGGGTGGCACATGCGTGGATCAGGTGGACGGCTTCGAGTGCATCTGCCCGGAGCAGTGGGTGGGGGCTACTTGCCAGCTGGGTAAGGGCTCCCTGGGGGTCGTCAGTGCATGGGTTGTGTGCTGTGCATGCTGCTGCTGCTGCTGCTGCTGCTGCTGCTGCCGTCGCTGGCACTGCTGGGGTGGCGGGTGCCAGGCACAGGGCCCAGTGGGCGAGTGGGGCCCGAGCCCCACAGCTCCCTTGTCTCATTCACAGACGCCAATGAGTGTGAAGGGAAGCCGTGCCTTAATGCTTTTTCTTGCAAAAACCTGATTGGCGGCTATTACTGTGATTGCCTCCCGGGCTGGAAGGGCATCAACTGTCACATCAGTCAGTATGGGTGGGCGGCGCAGGTGGGTGGGGCTGGGGAGCACAGAGGGCCCCCCTGACCCTGTCCGCGTGCCCTTCTGCCTCTAGACGTCAACGATTGCCATGGGCAGTGTCAGCATGGGGGCACCTGCAAGGTAAGGAGGCCACCAAGTCTGGGAAGGTGGAGTGCGGCTGGAGGGGGTGGGCGGGTTGGTATGTACGAGGCTCGCTCACCCACCCACCTGTCCACCCACCTAGGACCTGGTCAATGGGTACCAGTGTGTGTGCCCACGGGGCTTTGGAGGTCGTCATTGCGAGCTAGCGTACGACAAGTGTGCCAGCAGCCCCTGCCGTCGGGGTGGCATCTGCGAGGACCTGGTGGATGGCTTCCGCTGTCACTGCCCACGGGGCCTCTTTGGGCCACACTGTGAGGTAGTAACCGAGAGAGAGGGACTTTGGTGGGAGCTACCTCACAGTGTGCTGGGAACCCTGTCTGGGAGGGTGCTCGCAACGTCACCAAAGCCAGGATTGTCCCTTGCCTCAACGATTTTATATGCGTCAGTCCCTCTATGGGACCACGCAGAGGGGAAACCTGCAAGAAGACCCCCAAAGGCAGAATCACGTATTTGTTATCATGCGGTCATCGTGGGTCAAGGGTGGGCCTGGGAAGAAGCGGGTGGCTTTCCTCACGGCTGCTACCCCGACCTAACCTATTGGGTGATCTCCCTTGTCCTGAGCTACACGTGGTGTTGCTCTGGCCTTGTGGGTTTCTTAGTGGCCCAGGGCAGAGGCCTGGCTTCTGGCTCCTGGGTCCCCGGGAGCATGGTGGTGCTAGCTGTAGGAAGGACCTCTCTTGGCTCTGAGGGCAGCCTGGCAGCATGGAGGGTCAGAAGCTGGCCTTCCTGCCGGCAGGAGGAGCCGAGACCGGACGCTGTCTGTGGGAGGCAGAGGAAGCTTGGCTGCGGTGCAGGCGGGGGCGGCAGGAGGGGCTGCTGGCCCCCAGGTGTTTCCGGTCGGACGGAGCTCGGACACTCTCGGGTGGGCGGGAGTCTCAAACCCGGCTCAGGACCGCCAGGCCTAAGGCAGAGAGACCTGGTGGTCCGTCTAGAGCTGGACACGCACAGATGTACATCCCCCCCCCCCGACCCCCGCCTGCAGGTAGACATGGATCTCTGTGAACCAAGCCCTTGCCTCAATGGCGCTCGCTGCTACAACCTTGAGGGTGACTACTACTGCGCCTGCCCAGAAGACTTTGGCGGCAAGAACTGCTCGGTACCCAGGGAGACATGCCCTGGCGGGGCATGTAGAGGTGCGTGATCCTGCAGCCCTTCAGGCAGGGTGGATACCCGGGCGGAGATGGGCCTGATCCCTGTCCATCTCTTTCCCACAGTGATCGATGGCTGCGGGTTCGAGGCAGGGTCCAGGGCACATGGAGCTGCGCCCTCTGGCATATGTGGCCCTCACGGGCACTGTGTCAGCCTGCCTGGGGGAAACTTCTCCTGCATCTGTGACAGCGGCTTCACAGGCACCTACTGCCATGAAAGTGAGTGGCACGCAGAGTTGGTGGGGGTGGGGCAGGCCGGCCAGCCACAGGGACTGCTCACCCGACCTCTCCCGCAGACATTGACGACTGCATGGGCCAGCCCTGCCGCAACGGGGGCACGTGCATTGACGAAGTGGACTCCTTCCGCTGCTTCTGCCCCAGTGGCTGGGAAGGCGAACTCTGTGACATCAGTGAGTCTACACCCTTGCCTTACCTGGACTGCCCCCCCCCCCCCCCCCCCGGCTAAGGCCTGGCTCCACCCCAGTCCCACCCAGCACTGCGTGCATGGGCCTGAAGTCATGGGGTGGAATCCCAGGCTCCCATGTGCTTGGGCCCAGCTCTTGCTCTTCTCCGTGAAGCCCTCCCCAGCGCCGGTGACCCCCGCTGACCGGCGTCCTCCCCCCAGATCCCAACGACTGCCTCCCCGACCCCTGCCACAGCCGCGGCCGCTGCTATGACCTGGTCAATGACTTCTACTGTGCCTGTGACGATGGCTGGAAGGGCAAGACCTGCCACTCTCGTAAGTGCCTGGGGTCCCCCACAAATGAGCGGACCGGAGGCACCGCCCGCGCCAGGACCCTGCTGTGGTCAGTGCGGCCTGCTCACTGAGCGGCCATGTGCTTGCAGGCGAGTTCCAGTGTGACGCCTACACCTGCAGCAACGGTGGCACATGCTACGACAGCGGCGACACCTTCCGCTGCGCGTGCCCTCCAGGTTGGAAGGGCAGTACCTGCACCATCGGTGAGTACCCTACCCAGGCTAGCTGCCTCCCCTAGCCCCGGGCTGCCTGTCCCCGCCATGTTGGGGTCTGCTCAGGCATCACAAGAAGTCCTCCCTCCCTCCCTGCAGCCAAGAACAGCAGCTGCGTGCCCAACCCCTGCGTGAACGGAGGCACCTGTGTGGGCAGCGGAGACTCCTTCTCCTGCATCTGCCGCGACGGCTGGGAGGGCCGTACCTGCACACACAGTGAGCTGGAGGGGCTTCAGGTGGGGGAGGCCTGTGGGTTCCGCTTCACTTCACCCAGCCCCCCAGCCCTCCTTCCAACTTCCAGGAAGACCCGCTCCCTCCCGTGCCCACCTCACACATCCACACTTTGAGACCTGCTCTGCCATTTTGTAATTCAGCCCCTATGCCGGATCTGCAGGGTCCTTCTACCTCCCCTGATCCACCACTCCGCAGGCTCGGGCTCCTGCTAAGACGTAGGTCCCGTTCCAACTACAGCCCCCACTCCCAGTGGCTTCCCTTGGGGCCCCAAGCCTTCCTCGTACTTCTCCACTGGCTGCGCCAGGCTGGACTGGTCAGGATAGGGTCAGACACGAAGCTGTGCTGCTGAGGTGTGCTGGGCAAGTGCGTGCTGAAATAACCACCCTGTCTTTCCCCTTAAATCCAGACACCAATGACTGCAACCCTCTGCCCTGGTGAGTGGCGGCCCAGGAGGCTGGTGGGGGGCAGGGCCCATCGTGGGGGACCCCTTATGGCCACCCTCTCCCTTGCAGCTATAACGGAGGCATCTGTGTTGATGGTGTCAACTGGTTCCGCTGCGAGTGTGCGCCCGGCTTTGCGGGTCCGGACTGCCGCATCAGTAAGCAGCCACAGCCTAGGTGGTTGGAAGGGGCCGGGATCGGGGATTTGTCTAGGGCCCTCTCCTGACAGCCTCAGTGTCAAGGGCTGGGAAACATAAACATCCTGATAGAGGACATGGCCACAGCCCTCTCTTGCCTCCCATTTGCATGTCTGCCTCCTATGAGTGCCCAGTTCCTTCCTGAAGAGCCAGTTGCATCTTGGGAAGAGGGAGATCGGCTACAGGGTGGGCGGCGCATCAGAGTGGAGCACAGAGGCCCCTGCACGTGCGCAGCACAGAGGCAGTAGAGGAGGAGGGTGAGGGCCTGAGGGTTAGAAGGCTTCAGACCTGCAGAGTGACAGCCTAGGTCTCTGTGGGTCAGGTGGCCTGAGGTACAACCTTCCAGCCCCCTGCCTCGCCCACACGCTGGTCCCCGCGTGGGGCACGCACCCCTAAGAACGCAGCCGCTCTCCTTGCAGACATTGATGAGTGCCAGTCCTCGCCCTGTGCCTACGGAGCCACGTGTGTGGATGAGATCAATGGGTACCGCTGCAGCTGCCCACCGGGTCGATCTGGCCCCAGGTGCCAGGAAGGTAGGCCGGCGGTGACCGTGGTCAGGGCGTGGACCAGATCCACTCTCCAGCGCTTGGATACTCTGTTGAGCCTCCTCCTTCTCACTACAGTGGTCATATTCACGAGGCCCTGCTGGTCCCGGGGCGTGTCCTTCCCGCACGGGAGTTCCTGGATGGAAGACTGCAACAGCTGTCGCTGCCTGGATGGCTACCGGGATTGCAGCAAGGTGGGGTCAGCCCCTCCTCTACCCCTCTTGCACTCTGATCCTGAGTACTTTAGGCTCACTCAGCTATCAAGAGGCTGGTATAGGTTGATAAGGCTACCCACTTCTGAGGGCTATCCTAGGGTGATGAACTGGGAGGGGTCTTGGACCCACCTCTCTTCCCAGTGTACTCCCAGGCTCTGCCTAGCTCTGTTTTGACAGAAAGTCCTTTCTGGAGTGAAGTTTTGCCTGCCTCTCTAGGTCCCTAGGTGGTAGAGACACTGGCTTGAAACTTACCGCTTCGTTCATGTCTTGCCTTTATGTGTTGCCTGCACCTGACTGTGCCTCCCATTCCCGCGTGTCTCTTCCAGGTATGGTGTGGATGGAAGCCTTGCCTGCTGTCTGGTCAGCCCAGTGCTCCGAGTGCCCAGTGCCCACCAGGGCAGCAATGTCGGGAGAAGGCCGTGGGTCAGTGCTTGCAGCCACCCTGTGAGAACTGGGGGGAGTGTACAACCGAGGAACCTCTGCCACCCAGTACCCCCTGTCTGCCACGGACCACCCATTTGGACAACAACTGTGCTCGCCTCACGCTGCGCTTTAACCGTGACCAAGTGCCTCAGGTAAGCTATCCCAGGGGACGCAGGATTCCCAAGCTTTACCCCTAGAATGATAACCTGGCTCAGCTCGTGTCGGTGCAAAAGCCCACGGTTGTGCATTTAGATAGATAGCCACCAGTGGGCTCACACGAGAAAGCATTGAGTCTAGGTGTTGGGGGGGGGGGAGAGACAGAGAGAGAGAGAGAGAGACAGAGAGACAGAGAGAGAGACAGAGAGAGAGAGAGACAGAGAGACAGAGACAGAGAGGGACAGACAGAGAGAGAGACAAACAGACAGAGAGACAGACAGAGAGAGAGAAAATGAATGAATGTGAGTGAGTGAGTGTCCAGTCTGGGCTGCTAATGTGTCCAGTGTTCTAGGGGCCTGGACTGCAGGGGTCCTGGGGCCACTCTACTTTGGATTGACATTTAAAGGATAGTTCCCGTTTCTGATGTCTCCCATCCTCATCCTGTGGATGAGCTAGCCTGCCTGTTCCCCAGAATGGAGGAGCTTGGAACTCACGATGCCCGTTCCAAGCTCCTCCCATTGCCTCAGACAGACTGGGTCAGGAGCCGGATAGGCTCCCACTGTTCCTCTTCTGCTTCTTAGATGAAGCCCTCCCCACCCCCCCCCCAGTCAGGTCAGCAGAGACATGAGTGGCCTCAAATCATGGCCCTAGGCCCCGCTAACACGTTGCTTACCTGCCCAGGGCACCACCGTGGGCGCTATCTGCTCTGGAATCCGAGCCTTGCCCGCCACAAGGGCGGCGGCCCGGGACCGCCTCCTCCTGCTGCTCTGCGATCGCGCATCCTCAGGGGCCAGTGCTGTGGAGGTGGCTGTGGTGAGTGTGGCCGGGGACCTGTCCTGAGCAGGCCTCTAGACCCTCAGCGGCAGGGACACTGGCATCCTGCAGGGCAGTGCAGACTTGAGGACGGGGAGGCATTTACGTGGCGGAATGGAGGCCCGGAGCAGTGGGATCTGAGATAGGAGCCAGATCTGGCATCCCCCTGGGCTGCCAGATCTCAGCTCATCCCCCTCAGCTGAGCGGGGCTGGTGGGAAGCTGTATTTACATGCACTGCGGCAGGAGGGTAGGGGCCAGAGCTATAAGAGAAGAACACCATGCTGTTCAGGTGGTCAGTGACAGTCCACAGGTTGCTCGGTGGGAAGGCAACGAGGCTGTGAGTTTGGCTTTTATCGTGAGGAATGGTCTGGAGCCCAGCGGGGTTCACAGGGAGCTTGTTCTGACCAGGGAGTGCTAGCTGCGTGGTATGGAAGGCAGGGTTGGGAGGAGGCGTTGACAGGCCAAGGGCAGAGACGACAGGTTGGGTACCAGGCTAATGTGAAATAAGAGTTTCAGACGCGGCATGAGCCAGTGACATCCAGGATTCCTAGCTCAGCCGTACAGCGCCAGCCACTCCTTTTGGCCTGGCTTCTGAAGCCGTGGATAATGGCTGCCGGATAGATCCCAGCCTGGCTTGGGGAAGGAGGTAGGAGAGGATGCTCTGGTGCCCCGAAATGAGGGTCTCTGAAAGTGGTAGCCATGAAGGCTAGGGTGAGGGCAGACCACTAGGTCAGGGTCGGGGTTAGCAAAGGGGAGGGTCGGGCAGGAGATCAAGGTAGCCTTGTGACACGTGATGGCGTGGTACAGTGTTCAGAGAGAGGGGAGAAGAGAAAATGGCTTGGGTGCAGGTTGGGAAGAAGAGAGAGAGTTGTGGGGCCAGTATTGTTTGTGTAGACCTTCAGGTGCAGATCTGGGAGCCGAGTGGCCTGAGAAAGGCCAGTGGTCCCCATACAGGATGCAGGGATTTGACAGGGGCAGGGCCAGGCCCCTTCCTAACTATCTGGGGGGTGCATCTCTACATGAAGATCCAACTTCACCGAGCTTCCCGTTTCTTGGTCTCCAAGCCCTTTCAGGTCCTGCCGTGTGTAGCGCAGCTCTGATTCTGCTCTACCCACGGCAGCCCTCTGTCCACCTGGCTAGGACCCGATCAGAGTGCGGGCAGTGACTGTGACAGGCTCCTGGGATGTAGGAAGGGTACCTTTGGGCCATCCCCCAGTGTCACCCTCTGCCACAGTCTTTCAGCCCCGCAAGGGACCTGCCTGACAGCAGCCTGATTCAGAGCACAGCCCACGCCATCGTGGCCGCCATCACTCAGAGAGGAAATAGCTCGCTGCTGCTAGCTGTCACCGAGGTCAAGGTGGAAACGGTTGTTATGGGTGGCTCTTCCACAGGTAAGCTGGGGTAGTGAGGGCTCGCAGAGTCGAGACCAGTGGGGATATTGCTCAGAGGGCTAAGGTGTCTGCTGCAACATTCTAGAAACCACAGGGTCCCTGCTTGGACACGGGATGTTTACCTCTTCTCCTCCTATCCAGGTCTGTTGGTACCTGTGCTGTGCGGTGTGTTCAGTGTGCTGTGGCTCGCCTGTGTGGTCATCTGCGTGTGGTGGACGCGGAAGCGCAGGAAAGAACGGGAGAGGAGCCGGCTACCACGGGACGAGAGCGCCAACAACCAGTGGGCCCCCCTCAATCCCATCCGTAACCCCATTGAGCGGCCGGGCAGCAGTGGTCTGGGAACTGGGGGCCACAAGGACGTACTCTATCAGTGCAAAAACTTCACACCGCCGCCCCGCAGGGCAGGCGAGGCGCTGCCGGGGCCAGCTGGCCACGGGGCTGGTGGGGAGGACGAGGAGGACGAGGAGCTGAGCCGTGGAGACGGGGACTCCCCAGAGGCAGAGAAGTTCCTCTCACACAAATTCACCAAAGACCCCAGCTGCTCCCTGGGAAGGCCAGCCTGCTGGGCTCCGGGGCCCAAAGTGGACAACCGCTCCGTCAGAAGCACCAAGGATGCGCGCTGCGCTGGCGGGGAGTAGCCGGCTGGCAGCCTGGCACCCAGAACCCTTGCCGGCACCACGCTGTCTGCCGGACCACAGGAGGCCAAGGCCGTGTGCATAGTTTCTTTATTTTGTGTAAAAAACAAAACCAAAAACAAAAAAACAAATGTTTATTTTTTACGTTTCTTTAACCTTGTATAAATTATTCAATGGCTGTCAGGCGGAAAACAACGGAGTATTCTCGGATCATTGCTATTTTTGTAAAGTTTCTGTGTCCGCACGCACTGTGGCAGGAGAGCAGGGCGTGTTTGTGTTCTCACCAAATCGTATAATGTTTGTTACCACAGGCTGTCGCTGTTTACAGAATCTTCTTCTTTATTCCTCATTTGGGTTTCTCTCTAGCTCGAGGCCCAAAAGCCCATGAGACCCGTGGGCTGGGCTGTGGCTCTCAGTGAGATCTGTGGCTTTCGGTGTGGCCCGTGGCTCTCAGTGGGACCTGTGGCTGACAGTATGGCCTGAGGCTGTCAGTGGGACTGTGGCTGTTGTCTTAGCTGTAGCTCTCAGTGGGACCTGTGGCTGTCAGTGGCACCCATGGCAATTGGCCTGGCCTGTGGATATCAGTGGGATCTGTGGCCATTGGCTGGTGGCTTGGCTGTCAGTGACACCCGTGGCTGTCAGTGGCACTGGCTGCTGGGCTGGCATGCTGTCAGTGGGACCCGTGGTGGCCCGTGTGATGCTGGTTACCATAGCTGTCGGCGCCTGTGGTTGTCAGTGGGGTTGGAGGTCACTGGTGTGGCCTAAGGCTGGCAAGCGAACCTGGCCCATGCCTCGGCTAGCCCCTCCAGCCTGCTGTCCTTGCTTCCTCCTGCCCAGAACTCTCCAGAGATCTCCAACTGTGCTTTCAGAAGTGCCCTTCCCAACTGCTCGGTTTCCCTCCCGGGACAGCGGCAGTATTGAAGCTCGTGACAAGTGCCTTCACACAGACCCCCTCCCAGCTGTCAGCGTTTGCAGTGGGTACCAGGCCGCTGCCCACCTGCCGGCCCCGGCCACCCTCCTTGTGAAAGTGCATTTCTGTAAATATGTACATATTAAATGAATCACTCTGTATATTTGATTTAATAACTTAAACGTTTTGGCCTCCCTGTTCTTTGGGTGTTGTTCCATTTCTCTATGTGCAGTTGGGACACAGGTAGAGGTGGGAGCCGGCCTGGGTGTCGGGCTGTGTTGATGTGGGGTTTTAGAGGTCAGGCGGTTCTGTCGACCTCAGCACAGTGGGTGACTTGGGCCTCAGGCGCTGCTGGGGTCCTGTCGTGGTTGACACCTATTTAGTGGAACCCTCCTGGGGATAGGGTATGGGGAATGTGGGTGCCCGGCCTCCTAACTCTAAACATAGGTAAGAGAGGGCTTTATGAAATAGAACACTGCTCAGCAACGATGAACTCACAAAGTCTAAGAGACCCCAAGTTTGAGAGAAGGAAGCCCCAGCACTTCTGGCCAGTGCCTTTTTGTCTTCTAATGTGGGAACTAAGGAATAAGCAATAGCGGCCTTGGGGCTGGGTGTTGGGAGCCAATCCTGGAACCAATGCCAGCTAGTGCATGGGGTGTTTGCCCCCTCCCTCGGGCAGAGGCTGGCAGAAGGTAAAGAGCAAAGCCAGCGTCCATAGCTCTGAGGAGCAGGAAGATATCTTGTCTCTTGAGAGCAGGGGACTCACCATACTTCCTGCTGGGTAAAAAGCTGGTCTGGCTCCTGCCAGGGTTGTTTCCGGAGATGCCTTGTGCCGTTTCTCTATACTGCAGTGTCTGTAAGGAGTCTCCACAGTCGCTGCTGTCTTCCCACCAGCCTCTCTTCAGAGCAGTGCTAGGCCAGCAGTAACACTCACAGGCACTGGGCGGTCCAGACACAAACCTGCCAAGGAGGCGTGGTCTTCATCCTGACTCGGTAAGATTTGAAATGCAGTAAACTTTACGTTCCCACCATTATACTGGCTAAAAAGCGTCCCCTAGGCTCCACGTCTCTTCCTAGGTGATAATACTTTAACTTGAGGCCCTCAAGGGCACGGTAGAAATGAACATCAACCTCCCCTGTTCTAGAATGCTACCCGCTGGTCTTGTAAATGACTTTATAAGGTCCTCAAGCAGACGACAGCCAAGGTTCTCACACCGATGGGAAGCCTGGCCCGTGATCGGCAGCCTGAAGGGCAGACTGCAGAGAGGCCTGCATGCACCTTAGGATTCCGTCGTCATCCGCAGAGCAAGCCTGCTCAACACACTCAAAGCAGATGCCTCAGAACTGACAGCCAGGGAAACCACAGAAAGGATATGTGGACCGCAAATGAAAACTTCACGTACGTTCGGCAAATACAGTGGAACTAGAAGATGACCCTCAGAAGATAACCAGGGCTTGGAGAGAGAGAGACAGAGAGAGACAGAGAGAGATAGGGAGAGAGAGAGAGAGAGAGACAGACAGAGAGAGAGAGAGACAGAGAGCGACCAGTTGGTACCGCGCTTACTGCCGAAGGATGGGAGAAGATGAGCTCAGTCTTGGCAGGTACAGACCAAGAGACCCTCAGACTAAAGGTGGATGGCTTCTGAGAGATGATCTGCAAAGGTTGATCACAGGCTTCCCTATGTAGTCACAGTGTGCACCTACACATACCCATATGTCTCTTTCCACATGAACACACGTACACAGTCCGGATGCAGCTAGGGGACAACAGATAGAAATGGCATCAGCAGCTAAGAGTCCTGGGTTGAGGGCCTGTCATGGTAGTCCTGGTACCATGAGAATACAGTCTTAGGATGAGCAGAGGGGTGTGTGTGTGTGTGTGTGTGTGTGTGTGTGTGTGTGTGTGTGTGTGTCTGCTGCTAGATATGGCATGCTCATGGCTGCCTGAGTGGTGCCAGGGAAGGCCCCACAGACCAGGCGGGCTCATAGAATGAAGTCTACCATATGCCTGCACAAGGTAAGGTGCTGCTGGAGGCTAATGTGGGAATGGCACCCGTGTGACATGTGCATCACGTGCAAGAGTAGAGCTCATGCACACATGCTGCAGGCCTGCACCTCCTGCCTTATCTACTGTCTAGTGTCTTAAGTCCATTTCAGGTTCCAGGCTTTTCTGACAAACTATACCTTGTTCCAGCCCGGCTTGGTCCACTCAGGTAACCTACCCAGCAGGGATGGGGACAGACTGGCTACAGCCAGCCCATGCTGATAGCTATACTAACAGGCCCAGATTCCTAGCTCACTCCACAGTCCCCTCCATCTGGAGTCCCTACTGGGTTATAAATGCTGGCTCCACTCCCAATGTGGCCACTGACTGTAGGAAAATGTAGGCCATTCAGCTGACACCAGGGTTCCCATGGGCAAGGGTTCAAGCCAGGGCCACCCTGTTCCTCTACTAGTCCATTCCCTTGGCAGAGCTGGACAATCAGATCCACAGAGGCTCATCCCTCAGGAAGGCCACCCAAACGTGCTCAGCTAGCTGCATGCACTGTCACCCAGAGGTTGTTACTGGCCTTGGATTTTCCCCGACTGAGTGAAGAGGAATCCGTGTCTGTCCCTGGAACTGCCACAGCCTCTAAGGTGACCGTCTGACTGGAGACACTGCTCCTATTCCCCTATCTATAAATCCTGCTGCCCAGATGAAGAAGAGAGAAACTTGGGAGTGAACTGTGGTCCAGGTGCAGACATAACCTGCTCCCTACCCTAGAGCCATCTTGCTGCCATGAACCTACTGTGGTCTGTGCCACTGGGAAACTACGGGCCCCTCCTCCCTCCTATCCTCTTGCTTGTTAGTACTGGGAAACTGAGAAAGATAACTTGTATTCGTGGGCAAGATGGGGGAAGTTGTGCTCTGCAGTCCCCACCTCAGGCCAAGTCTCTGGAACTGACTCCGAGTCTGTACCTTGCCTTTTAGATCTCCTTCTGGAGGCCATGCATCCTAGCATGGTCTGGCCCTCTCTTTCGCACTTAGACATTGAATGTAGTGCAGTAAGAAAAGATGGCTGTGCTCAGAACAGCCACCAGGAAAGGACACATAAGCCAAGCAGAGTGACAGCCACCAGGAAAGGACACAGGCAGAGTGGAGAGATAGGTGTGGGGGCCACCGAACAAGATTCCTTTGAGGGGCTTCCTGCACCCATGGGGACTTCCTGTGTCCCAGCAGGTCTAGGTTGTGTGCCTTCAGGGTTAAGGGTCTGGATTCTGAGGGTGCCTGATGAGGGTGTAGACCATGGGTGCTCACTCCTCCAGCAAAGCGTACAGCCTCATCCTTTCCCACGACTGTGGCTGGCACTACAGTCAAGATGGCAGGGTAGAGCCTCCAGCCTAGCACCCGAAACATAATCCTCCTCAGAGCTGAGGTCAGATCGCCCTTACTCTCCAATGTCTGGAGTTGTACAGTCTGGATTCTGGGGATGTTTCCCAGTTACCGTTCTGACCCAGGGAACCAAGTCCTGGTTGGCATCCTTATGTGGATATAGGGACAGGTCTCTCAGATTGCCGTGAGCAGTAGGCGGGCTCCCCTCCTGGCTGCTTCTTTGGCACTTGGCCCAAGGGACTGCACCAGTTAGCTGATTCTGCTTGGCGACAGCTCTGACTGCTGTATCTCCGAAGAAACCAGCCTCAGGGAGCAGTGAGGAGAGTCTACATGGGAACCTGGTCCCAGGGTGGCTGCGCCCATTAACCCCTGCAGGCTAAGCTGTAGACAGCTGGCTTGTCCCTGTCATGGCTTCAGGATGGACTTCGTCTCTCCTAAATACAGCTGAGCTCATCTTTCTCCATCAGACTCTGGCCTAGGAATCCAGGTCAGTAGGGCCCGGAGATCTCAGGTTGACAGCATCTGGGGTTTGGGTTATACCAGTATTCAAAGGGCAAAGCGAGGCCCTGTAAGGCAGGGGTCTGCCCTACAGTGTTCTTTCTGGCTTCTGCGCCCCCCCCCCCCCAGGACTCGGAAGCTTGCGGCAGAGGTGGCTAGGGTAGAGCTTGGGGAAGTGGTGCCCCATGGGGTGGTGCTCTCAGAGGAAGGAAGAGGCAGGGAGTGAGCAGTACTAGGCAGGGGGTGTTCCAAGGGGCTCTAGGCCAGAAAACCCCCAGGGTAAGTGCTATTTCTGTAGGAGGGGGCACCCGAGAAGAGGAGCCGCTTGGGGCTGGAAGGGGAACATGGGCTCATCTGTTCAGGTGCAGGGTTTTGGTTTTTAACTGGTGTTAACCCAGAAGAGAAGTGTCTGCCTAGTTCTATTTCACGGAAGAGAGAGCTCTGGATGGAGAGGCTAATTTAAAACAAGCCCAGAGGCTGGGCATGGTGTTTCATACCTTTAATCCTAGCCCTCGAGAAGCAGAAGCAGGTAAATCTCTGTGAGTTCAAGGCC
>BTHU01000012.1:128609298-128651798 GCA_036184795.1 Tokudaia tokunoshimensis | reverse complement strand
CTTTACAATTTTTTTTTCTAACAGATTTATATTAAGTGTTCGAGTGTTTTGCCGGCATGGATGTCTGCACACCACACATATGCTGAGGTCAGAGGAGAGCGTCAGATCTCCTGGATCACGGCAGATACGCACGGCTGTGAACCACCGTGTAGGTGCTGGGAGGTGAACCCCAATTCTCTGCAAGAGCAGGAAGCGCTCTTAACCACCGGCCATCGCTCCAGCTCCCCATCTTTCAGTTTTCACATAATCATGTCTCATAAGACGTGTCTTGTGTTGCAGCAATGCATACACCTGCCGTCCTCTATGGAGGCAACCCGCCCGGCTCTCGGGCCTCCGCAGGGCCTCACAACGTGTCTCCTGGCCTGTATCCGTGTGTTTCTACGACATTCTTTTTATTGGGTATACATAAAAGGATTTTATTTAGAAACTAGAAGACAGTGTGACGACCAGAGCTGAAGCTGTTCCGAACCAAATGAGTGCTTTCCTGGTGGGAATTACCCAGTGAGGAAGGATAGGGAGGCTTCGTTCATGGCGCAGGCAAACAATGGTTCCTAGAGACCTGTTCCAGGCCCTGTACAACTTTGTGTGTCACCCTTGGCTTTTCCCTCTCTGAAAGAAACACTGTTACAAACTACCTGTCACCATCCTCCAGTTCTCAAGCTAACAGGTTTCTATGACATTTTATTGTGAGTGTAGAGTCAGTCAGACAGCCAACTCTGTCAGGATGTGATCATAGCCGCTGACAGGAGACTGCTACTGTTGTCCCTTACAGTCACAGGTCATACTCTCCATCCCTTCATCAGGCCCCGACAGACAGCCGCTAGCTAATTCATTCATCTGCTATGGGTTGGGCAAAATATCCCCCAAAGCCTCTGAGGAAGGCTTCATCTCTAGCCGGAGATGGGGGGGGTGAGCTGTACCAATCAGCTCACAGGGCGGCAACTTCATCAGTGAGCTAATGAACTGAAGTGGTCATACCGGAGGAGCCATCGGAAGCTGGGGCTGGGCTGGAGGACATGAGTCACAGGGGTGTGCGCCTTAGAGGACGTCTCGTCCCTTCCCACCCCCTTGGCTTCCTGGCTGACATGAGAGAAGTGGTTTTCTTTTGCCACACATCCTTGTCACAGCTTAAAAGCAACGGAACCCTGACTGGGTTGAAACCTCTGGAGTCCTGAGTCAGATTCCTTTTATAAGTCACGGCGACAGAAAGCTTCTATAATCTTGTCATTCTAGAGATGTGTTGAATTATCCAATAAATAACCTTTGAGGCTGGCTCTCTTCCTCGGGTCATTAATAACCACACAAATTACTGCGCACGTGGACAGCGTGTCCCTTTTCTATTTCTGATTATTAGGCGATTATGTGGACTTACCGAGGTTTGTTCAGCTATTAAAGGACGTGAGTTGTTTCCTCTTCCAGACAATTACCAACAAAGCACCTGTCTGTATTACTGCGCACGTCTGTGAGACGGTGTCCTCTCATTGCTCGGCAACAAATGTCCAAGAATGTAAACACTGGACTGTAGGCTCAGTGTATATTTACATTTTCCTTTTAGATTTTATTTATTTATTTCATACATATATATATATATATATATATATATATGTACACACATATAACGAGTAAACTGCAGTTGTCTTCAGACACACCAGAAGAGGGCATCGGATCCCGTTACAGATGATTGAGAGCCACCATGTGGTTGCTGGGAATTGAACTCAGGACCTCTGGAAGAGCAGTCAGTGCTCTTAACCACTGAGCCATCTCTCCAGCCCTACATTTTTCTTTAAATTAGCAAAATGTATTTTTAGGATACTTTTAGGTTTACAGTAAAATAGTCTGAAGTAGAATTCCCAGGAACCTTCTGACCCCCCAACATCTGGTATCTTCTACACCCAGAGGCTCCTTGTCTGTGCTTGGCCCACCACACTTATATACTAGTGCTGTATCTAGTCCCCTGGCATCCCCTATTTACCCCCCACCTGCTGAGCCCCCAGAAGTCACTGATCTTGTAAATGTTTTTTGCCTTTATCCTAGTTTTGGAATCACACAGGGTCTAGTCTCTTCAGACTGACTTTCTACATAGTCACATACGTTTCAGTTCCTCCGTGTTTTCCAGGAATAATGGCTCATTTCTTCCTACTAAGGAGTAATGTCTACTCCCTGGATGGACCACACCTACCCATCCATTACTCTTTAAGATTACCCCAGTTAGGGCTGGAGAGATGGCTCAGTGCTTAAGAGCACTGACTGCTCTTCCAGAGGTCATGAGTTCAATTCCCAGCAACCACATGGTGGCTCACAACCATCTGTAATGGGACCTGATGCCCTCTTCTGGAGTGTCTGAAGACAGCGACAGTGTACTCACATACATAAAATAAATAAATCTTTTTGTAAAAAAGTGTACCCCAGTTGTTCTAGCAATTATAAGCCCAGCAGCTACCAACATTCATGTCCCCCAGGTTTCACTAGCAGCTGTGATAGAAGCCCAGCGTCCTCTGCAATTTATCCTCTTCATCAAAGCGTCTGTCCAGATCTTTGGACAGTTTCTTTCTTGCTCACTGTGATTGCTGAGGGTGGGAGTCCTTTGTCTACTTCAGGTAACTCTCCTTCAGCAGGCACAGCATTTGCATGCACCATCCTGCAGTCTGCCTTGTCTCCCCACACTTGGCATTGTCTTTCCCAGAGCAGGAGGCTCTAGGTTGAATGAAGGTGTTTTTCTTGGCCGTGTGAATGAGAATGGTCCTTGTAGGCTCATAGGCTTGAATACTTGGCCTCCAGTTGGTGGAACTGTTTGGGAAGGATTAGGAGGTGTGTCCTGGGATGGGCTTCGAGGTTTCAAAGACTCATGTCATTCCCTGTGTGCCTCCTACTTACAGATCAAGATGTGATCCTCCAGTTGTTCCCCCTGCTGGGCCTTTGCTCTGACTCTAACCTTCTGAAGCCAGTTAAACGCTTCCCTCTATAAGCTGTGTTAGTTGTGGTGTTTGGTCACAGCAATAGAAACCTGACTAAGACAACACTGGTCCCGTATGGCGTTTTCTGAGCTTCCTGATGGTGTGGCTTGCTGTTTGACATAATTACGGAGAACTCTCGGCTCATTTCTTTATTCCTCTGTTCTGTCTCTCGTAGGTGAGTATGCTTTTGGGAGTGGTTAAAGTTCCTGAATGGGGCTGGAGAGATGGCTCAGCGGTTAAGAGCACTGACTGCTCTTCCAGAGGTCCTGAGTTCAATTCCCAGCAGCCGTGTGGTGGCTCACAACCATCTGTAATGGGGTCTGATGCCTTCTTCTGGTGTGTCTGAAGACAGTTACAGTGTACTCATCATATATTAAATAAAATCTTTAAAAAAAATAAAGTTCCTGGATAAACTGTTTTATTGGGTTCTTTCCCTCTCCCTCTCCCACCACCCTGTGTTTGTGTGCATCTGTGTGTGCATGCACACATGTGAACACCACGGTGCCTGTGAGGAAGACAGAGGACAACTTGTGGAAATCATTTTCTTCTCTCTACTATGTGGGTCCCAGGGTTGGAACTTAGGTCATCAGAATTGGTGGTGAGCTTCTCCATTCAGTCATATCATGGGACCTCCCCTCTCCCTTCCTCTCTCCTCTCCTTTCCTCCCCTCCCCTCCCCCTCTCCTTTCCTCCCCTCTCCTCTCCTCTCCTTCCTTTCCTTCCTCTCCCCTCCCCCTCCCCTCCCTTCTCCTCTTCTCTCCTCCCCTCCCCTCCCCTCCCCTCCTCTTCCTTCTCTTCACTTCTGTTCCCCTTTCCCTCCTCCAGCACCCCCCATCCTGCTATATAGCCCAGGGTAGCCCAAACTCTGAATCCCTTGCCTCAGTGTCTCAAGCACTAGGATGACTGACACCACCAAACATGGCTCATGTTTTCAGTGTCTATTGTCATGACCCTGAGCTCAGAGAGCCTTTCTTCGGCTGTGCAGTCACCGCACACAGTTACCGGTGTTCTTCACTTCCATCGGGGTGGTTTGGGTCCTTGTGTTCCTTTGGACCCTTTCTTAGGACTCTGCCTCTACACTTCCATTGTCTGCTGGGCTCCTGCACCACTTCCTCTATTGGAAGAGACCTTAGCACCCGTGTCCCAGCTGGGTTCCATCCCCAGGAGCTCCTGCACTTCTGTCCTCCTTGGCTCTGAGACTGCCTCTGCCTCTGCAGACTTTGTGTTGCCCTTTGATAGGCTTGTCAGTCTCGCTCATGTTGGCCATGATGAGCAGGCAAGTTAACAAGCCATCAGGGCTGCCGTGGTGACACGTGGTGCAGAAGACATGTCCTGATGCCCAGCAAATGGCTTCGCCTTGGTGACCATCATTATAGCCTAGGATCCTGGATTGGGGGTGGAATTGGGCACTTCTCTGATTGGCAGCTGCTTCCTGAGGGCAGATTCTCAGGAAGACCCAACCAATGCTCTGGACTCTGTAAATGGCTCCCTCCCCTCTCCCCACGGGGTCTATGATGATCCCCAGCCCCTAGCGTCACAAGCTGTAACAATCGGTGAATCGTGGATGGAAAAAGTTCATGAAAAAGGAGTAGCCTCCTGACAGGCTCCAGGAGAGTCCTGACTGAGAGGCCACCAACAACCTGCTTCCCCACTCCCACATTCTGAAACCTCTGCTCTGGGGAGCCCTGATTTTCAGGGTTCCTCTCTCCAGCTCCAAGACTTCTTCCCGGTCAGTGCCTTGCTGCTGGTAGGAGGAAGTTCCTGTTTGGCTTTATGAGAAGTGTCTGCTTGGTTTCCTGAGTGGCTGCAGCCCCTGCTGGGATCTGCTGGGCTGGTGTTCTGCACAGATCAACTTCTGAGCTGGTACTTTTAACAAGCCTAGACTTCTGAGCCACAAGCGAGCTTCAGTCCTCCCTCCACTCGGGCTCTGTGGCTTTCTCCCAGCGAGGCCTCATTGCCTGATTTTAAAATTAGCTCACTCGTTTCCAATTATAAAGCAACACTCACTCATTTTTGGAGAATTGTGAACGGACAGAAAAGTACAGAGACCATGCGAGTGAGGGGGTGAGTGGGTGGGAATCTCATCCCACCATGCAGAAACAAGAGCAGTGGGCACGGCTTCCCCTGTGCTCCGTTCTCTGTTCACTTTGCGTGTGTTTGTTACCGCCCAAGGTTACAGGCGTAGGTCACACAGTCTCACCCTTCGTCATGCTCAGCTCACGATTTGTGGTTTTCAGCGCTGACAGGCAGAGCACGTCTGTCATGCTTGTCCTGAATCTTTCCCGCCATTGACCCCTTCACTCCCACTAACCTTGTATCCCTCAGTCTCGCTGGCTTCTCTTGCTTGCCTCTCTGCTTTTGAGAAACAGCTTCGTTGGTGGAGGTGGAGATTGAGTCATCTGGCCAATTTGCTGTTTAAATTCCTAGACACCAAATTGCTGGGTTGCAGGTCACAGAGCATTTAGAATCCGTGCTGCCGAATCGCTTCCAAAACTGTTTTTCTGATTTGTACACAGGCTCTTAAGCCAACCAGTTGGAGCCTGTCACAGGAGAGTTTGGAGATGATAGAATCCTCCTCCCGCACCCCCACTCCAGTAGCCTGAGCATCTGCAGGGCTTAGAAGTGCCAGGAGAGAGTCCCCAACTGCACAGCCTGAATGTAGCCGATTATAGGCGGGCACAAGAGCACTGGGATTGCCTGACCAAGAGCTTCCACCTGTGGAGGAGTGGCAAGAAATGAGGATCACGGACTCCCACCCCCTCACACTGCTGGCCTGTCCATCCACGTTCTTATGGGTCCCTCGGACTTTCACAACTAGGTGGCCTTTGGTTCTGTCAGGATGGACCATGTGAAACTGCTTTTATTTTTCTTCAGTCTAAACATCCACATGGTGGCAATTCTGTGTGATTCCTTCTACTTACACAGAGCTGGAATTCAGCCAGCCCAGTCTGGGATGCCCCAGTTCCCCTCAGCCCCTAGGGGTCCAAAGGGGGAACAAGGTTGGCCCACCAGGTAGAAGTTCACCATGGCTGGGGAATCAGCCTGGTCCTGCCCTCAGGATGTCTATTCTGGTTTAACACTGCTCTCTCCTTTCCCTCCCCCTCCTCCTCCTCCTCCCCCTCCTCCCCCTTCTCCCCCTCCCCCTCCTCCCCCTTCTCTTCCTCCCCTTCCTCCTCCTCCCCCTCTTTCTCCTCCTTTTCTTCCTTCTTCTCTTCCTCCTCCTCCTCTTCTTCCTCCTCTTCCTCCTCCTCCTTCTCCTCCTCTTCCTCTTCCTCCCCCTTCTCTTCCTCCCCTTCCTCTTCCTCCTCTTCTTCCTCCTCTTCTTCCTCCTCCTTCTCCTCTTCCTCCTTTCTCCTCCTCCTCCTCTTGCTCCTCTTCCTCCTCCTCCTCCTCCTTCTCTCTCCCTGCCCTCACCTTCTCACCTCCAGAAATAATGAAGCTCTCCAGTGGCTTTCCATGCTATTACAAGTCCTCCCGGAGTCCTGTGTTAGCCTGAGGATCTTACCTCTGCTCTCCCTAGCCCCGGAAGCTTCTGCATAGCCTGACCCAGGCCATGCAAAGGCAGCTCCATCCCGTTCTTCTCTCCCCCCTGCCCCACCCCTTCCCTCACCTGCTGTAGCCAAGACTCTCCCAGGCTTGATGTCCCCTCCTGTCGACCTCTCTCCTTCAGGAGCCATGGTCCAGACTGTAGAGCCAGCCAGGCTGGGTTTGCATGCTCAGGTGGGAAATGGACCCAGACTCCCAGAATGCACTCTCACACATGCAAAAGAATAACTGTACAACATAACTGGGTCAGCCCCGTTTGTGTCCTAAGGACATGATCAGAACAACCAGGGATTTCGCAGGGCTGGACTCAGCTTTGTTGTTAAGTTTATGTGAAGGGCCCCCACCCCACTCCTGCTGCCAATCACAGCCTGATTAAGAAAAGTGACAGAAGATTCTTGCAACACGTGTTTGAGCTCTGAGTATTGATCACCGTGGAGAAGTCTGGGATCAGGAGTCCTTTCTCCTCTGCTTGTGTGGCTTCAGGGTTTATTCCAGACCCGTCTCTGCTCAGCTCACACAAGTTTCTATTCACTCACGTGCACCCAGTGTCTGTGAATCTGCAAGTTACGCCCAAGTGCTCCTCACCACACGGTCCTGCTGGTCTCTGCACACAGAGGCACTTGTGTGGAACTAGAATTCAGAACTGAGGGCTAGATTCTGACTGACCTTTCACAGGGAAAGGTGTCATGACTCCCCTCTCCCTGCAGATGCTGTGCAACAGGGTGCGCATGACCAGCTTGATTCCCGTAGGCCTGTGGCTACCGACAGTTGAAAGTCCCTGGGCAGCATGTCCAGGCCTCCTGAGCTCTATAAAAACTTACCAGCCATTACTGATTCCTCTGTACCAGGCTGAGTAGGGAGGAGCAGGGTTGTCTATTGAACACAATCCAGCTTTTGCTGTCTGACCTGGCATTGACGTCAGTACATACGAAGTGGTTGGCTGCCTTCATGATGTCTTTTACTGAAGAACAGCCAGACCCAAGTCCAGAACGGCTCCAGTAGACAGGTGAGTGATGTTTAGGTTGTGGAGTGGGGAGTTGTTGATGGGGCAGGGTGAGTTCTCTCAGACTGGAGTTCAAATGGCTTTAACTTCCTGCTGAGGGCCCAGCAGTTGGGATTTTTTTCATTAGCTTACACAGGTTCCAGACCAAAAGAATAAGAGAGGGACCAGATGTGGTCAGAAACTTCAGAAATGGAGCCGGACTCTATTCCACTTGGGAGTGGTTCTCGTCAATTAGATTACTACTTGCATGTTGTAACAGCCTTACTACCTACCCTGTATCACGATGCAAATAGTCCCCAAGGCTACCATCTGCAAGTGTTGGGAATAAAGACCCACAATCAACTGTCAGGGGCCGCATCCGTCATCTGGTGGTGTGCCACTGACGTACAGCCTCACCTGGGCACGGTGGACCAGCCTGTATGCCTGAGCGTGTGGTATGGCTTGTCTCGGTGCTGCGGCTATCTGCAGGCCTGGCTGGTCCTTGCGACCTTATTCAGGATGACCCCAACTTAATTCAGGGAGTTGGTTGACCTTGAGCTGGGTAGTAGGTATGCCTCAACCACCCTCCAGCAGATTGCCTTGGGTTTGTTTTCCTGAGCTGAGCAAGGCAAGGAGAGGGAAGAGTTCGGGGTTGCTAGGCAATCCTTAGTTCCCTTCCTCTCCTCTGCTCCCTTGTTCTTTCCTCGCTCATCTCCTCAATTACAGTCTATTCCACATGCTATAAAACCAGTTTGCTTTAGATGGCCAATTAAATTACCTTTCACACATTTAGGGTTGTACAAGGTAACAACAATCTGACCTCAGATCATCTCCACAAGTCAGAGGCAGTGCCTGCCCATGGGCCACCATCCCGTGTTCACCTTCAGATCCAGAAGCAACAGATAGCTCTCCTGTCTCTGGTTGTTCCTTTTCTGGACATTCCGTATAAACAGAACCATCGTCTTTTATATTTCATTTAGCATAATGATATGTGGCACCAGGACCAGAACCCCGTTGGATGCTGTTGTGTGACGGACCAGACGTTGTCCGTCACCAGGAGACGCACACTTGAGGAATTTCCAGTTTGGGTGATCATTGATAACACAGTTATGAATGTTCATGAACAAGGCTCCGTGGGTCTAGATGTTCATCTCTCCTTTGTCGATGTCTAGGAGTGTAATTGCTGGGTCATGTGGAAAGCCTGTACTTCCTGTTGGAAGGATCTGCGGAAGGCTTCAGAGCCTCTTCTGTCTCATCGCCCCACCCCCAGCAGCACAAGTGCTTCTCTCTGTCCAGCCCCCCTACTCCTCATCTTCATCCTCTTCCCAAAGCCACTCCCCTTCGGGTGATGTGGCATCTCGTGGTGCTTTGATTTGCATTTCTCTATTAATGTTGCCATTTAAAAGTATCTGCGTGTGTGTTCAAATCCCACGAAGTAGTCCTGACTGGTCTAGAATCACTATGTGGACCAGGCTGGCCTTGAACTTAAAGAGATATGCTTGCCTCTGCCTCCCATGCGCTGGCATTAAAAGTGTGCACCCCACTGGGCTGGAGAGATGGCTCGGCAGTTAAGAGCACTGACTACTCTTCCAGAGGTCATGAGTTCAATTCCCAGCAATCACATGGTGGCTCACAACCATCTGAAATGGGATCCGATGCCCTCTTCTGGAGTGTCTGGAGACAGCTACAGTGTAGTCATATACATAAGGTAAATAAATTAAAAAAGAGAGAGAGCAAAAAAAGAGCAAAAGTATGCTCACACCCAGCCTAGCCATTTGGAAGCATGATTATATTTTCATCTGATGTATACAAATGTTTGTCTGCATGTGTGTGTATGTATGATGTGTGTGTGTGTGTGTGTGTGCGCGCGCGCGCGCGCACATGCCTTTAGAGGCCAGGGTAAGACATTTCGTGTCTTCTTCAGTTGCTCTCCACCTTACTGTTTAAGACAATGTCTCTAATTGAACTTGGAGCTGTCAGCTTGGCTAGGCTAACAGCCGGTGAGTTCTAGGACCCACTTGCCTCTCCATTATTGGGATTACAGTTGCATGCTGCCATGCCCAGATTTTTACATGGGTGTTGGATGTCCAAACTCAGGTTTTCGCACCTGCATGACAGGCACTTTACCAGTCGAGCCATCTCCCCAGCTCCTGTGTAGTAAGTTTTTAAGTCAAAAGCTGTTTTATTTTTCATTTTGAGTATCTGGGCACTTTTAAATGAATTTTAGGATCAATTGCTAGTTTCTGTAGGAAACAAATGAACAAAAAATCCAGCTGGGATTGAATAGTGCAGATGATCTGGGGCTGTTGTGATGCAGTGCAGATGAGCTGGGCTGCTGTGATGCACTGCAGATGAGCTGGGCTGCTGTGATGCACTGCAGATGAGCTGGGCTGCTGTGATGCACTGCAGATGAGCTGGGGCTGTTGTGATGCAGTGCAGATGAGCTGGGCTGCTGTGATGCAGTGCAGATGAGCTGGGCTGCTGTGATGCAGTGCAGATGAGCTGGGCTGCTGTGATGCAGTGTAGATGAGCTGGGCTGCTGTGATGCAGTGCAGATGATCTGGGCTGCTGTGATGCAGTGCAGATGAGCTGGGGCTGCTGTGATGCACTGCAGATTATCTGGGGCTGTTGTGATGCAGTGCAGATGATCTGGGGCTGCTGTGATGCAGTGCAGATGATCTGGGCTGCTGTGATGCACTGCAGATGAGCTGGGCTGCTGTAATGCTCTGCAGATGAGCTGGGCTGCTGTGATGCAGTGCAGATGATCTGGGGCTGTTGTGATGCACTGCAGATGATCTGGGGCTGCTGTGATGCAGTGCAGATGATCTGGGGCTGCTGTGATACAGTGCAGATGAGCTGGGCTGCTGTGATGCAGTGCAGATGATCTGGGGCTGTTGTGATGCAGTGCAGATGAGCTGGGGCTGTTGTGATGCAGTGCAGATGAGCTGGGCTGCTGTGATGCAGTGCAGATGATCTGGGCTGCTGTGATGCACTGCAGATGATCTGGGGCTGCTGTGATGCAGTGCAGATGATCTGGGGCTGTTGTGATGCAGTGCAGATGATCTGGGGCTGTTGTGATGCGGTGCAGATGATCTGGGCTGCTGTGATGCGGTGCAGATGATCTGGGCTGCTGTGATGCAGTGCAGATGATCTGGGCTGCTGTGATGCAGTGCAGATGATCTGGGCTGCTGTGATGCACTGCAGATGATGTGGGGCTGTTGTGATGCACTGCAGATGAGCCAGGGCTGCTGTGATGCAGTGTAGATGAGCTGGGCTGTTGTGATGCACTACAGATGATGTGGGGCTGTTGTGATGCACTGCAGATGAGCTGGGGCTGTTGTGATGCAGTGCAGATGAGCTGGGCTGTTGTGATGCACTGCAGATGATGTGGGGCTGCTGTGATGCACTGCAGATGATCTGGGGCTGTTGTGATGCACTGCAGATGATCTGGGGCTGCTGTGATGCAGTGCAGATGAGCTGGGGCTGCTGTGATGCACTGCAGATTAGCTGGGCTGCTGTGATGCACTGCAGATGAGCTGGGCTGCTGTGATGCACTGCAGATGAGCTGGGGCTGTTGTGATGCAGTGCAGATGAGCTGGGCTGCTGTGATGCAGTGCAGATGATCTGGGGCTGTTGTGATGCAGTGCAGATGAGCTGGGGCTGTTGTGATGCAGTGCAGATGAGCTGGGGCTGCTGTGATGCAGCGCAGATGAGCTGGGGCTGCTGTGATGCAGTGCAGATGATCTGGGGCTGCTGTGATGCAGTGCAGATGAGCTGGGCTGCTGTGATGCAGTGCAGATGAGCTGGGCTGCTGTGATGCACTGCAGATGAGCTGGGGCTGTTGTGATGCAGTGCAGATGAGCTGGGCTGCTGTGATGCAGTGCAGATGATCTGGGGCTGTTGTGATGCAGTGCAGATGAGCTGGGGCTGTTGTGATGCAGTGCAGATGAGCTGGGGCTGCTGTGATGCAGTGCAGATGAGCTGGGGCTTCTGTGATGCAGTGCAGATGATCTGGGGCTGCTGTGATGCAGTGCAGATGAGCTGGGCTGCTGTGATGCAGTGCAGATGAGCTGGGGCTGTTGTGATGCAGTGCAGATGAGCTGGGGCTGCTGTGATGCACTGCAGATGATCTGGGGCTGGTGTGATGCAGTGCAAATGAGCTGGGGCTGTTGTGATGCAGTGCAGATGAGCTGGGGCTGTTGTGATGCAGTGCAGATGAGCTGGGGCTGGTGTGATGCACTGCAGATAAATGTGGGGGTTCTTGCCACTTCGCTAGTACGGAGCTGTTAATCCACGAACATCAGGTCCCTTTCCACTCAGTTTCCTTTGCCTCTGTTGAGTGACAAAACCTTTCCTGGGAAGATGCCAGGCACACTCTACTCACCCTAGATCAGGAACTATTAAAGTACAGGTCAAAGTACAAATACAACCAAAGCCTAGCCTGGTGAACCATGAGTTTTATTGGGGTCACTTTCAGGAGCAGAAATAACACAAAGATACTGCATCACCAAAGCCCACCCCAGCATTGGTGACAATCCAAAAAGCTGAGAACCTGGAGCACACTGTACAGCCTACAAGCTGCTCAACAGGATGGAGAGTGTCCTTTCCAGGAGCCTCAACTGAGTTAGACATTTTCCAGACAACTCAGCTGGTTTCTGCTTCCCAGGACTGAGTCTGAATCTTCTTAGCAGCTTGGCTTGTCTGAGAGTCTTTGCTTTTAGTCTGACTGGGACTCTCAGTTTTTCTTGGTTACCCTGGCAGGGCGGTCCCTAGTGAATCTGATCAGTTTCAGGGACTTCCTGAAGCTATTAGAATTGTTAGCCTTCCTGCTTAAGGAGCGTCCCCGCAGGATGGAATGTTTCAATCTTTGGGAGACAGTGCAAATGCACATTGTAAAGATGAGATCACACCTATCTCTGAGACCTTAGCGCAGACAGGAATGATGACTGAGGACTCTGGTTGGCCACCTTCCTATGCTCACAGGGCTCAGTCGAGGCTCTCTGTTCGCTGTTGGCTCTGCTGTCAGTCTGTTTATGGGGGTCTGATTGGCTCTGCCCAGGGGCCTGGCTTTAGATTTGGACTGCCTTGGGCCTTCTGTCTGGGGCTGGCTGGTACTTGCTCACGTGCCTCCAGTCCCTGGAAGCACCAAAAGCAGCAGCGGCTTCTCAGTCCTACAAATGTGTCTTTTTCACAAGGCTGGTCACAAGACTGGTTCCCATTCATGGGTGGTGAAATGGCTTGTGATCAGCCAAGTCTGAGGGACAGCGGAGGCCCTATTCTTATGGAAAGCATGGCTCTCTTCTCTCCCCACCGCCCCACCCCCATCTCAGCCTGGACCCTTCTGTCCTACCTGGAAGTCACAGGTTGCTGGGAGGCCAGGTGTTAGACCCTAGGGAAGCCTAACTCTTTCCGTGTGCAGAGAGTCAGAAGTGACTGCCGGCTCTCACCAGCTAGGTTCCAGCTGGTTTGGGTTGCAGATGACAGTGTTCCTGGAACCCACAGCCTACAGTGGTGAGGCGGTGACCTAAACAATCACCTAATGCACCTGACACGTGAGGAGAGCCCAGGTCAGTGACACTTGGAGCAAGGCCCAGGGTGAGGAGTGGGCTAGCTGTACTGAGCCACACTGAGTGTCAGGAAGGACAGTGATGCAGTGGGGGTGGGGGGTGGTGGTGTCCTATAGTCACTGCAGTTAAGGCTGCTGAGCCCCTGGGCTCCAGAGGCATATGCAGGAAGGAGGCAAGGTTGATGCAGATTGAGACCCACACACACACTCCTTCCCTAGTTCCCGGGGAGAGTCCTGGTGTTGGTTGGCAGAGAAGGATTCCAGAATTGTGAGAGAGAAAAAGGGAGGCATCAGAACCCTCCTCCCCAGCCCCCAGCCTGCCCTGGCTTGTCAGGCGACCTCACCCTGACCTCACCTGATGCAGTTACTCTGCAAGCAGGTGCTGATCCTCCTCACACTTCCTCACTGCCACCCTCACTGCTTGCAAACCTGCAATTAGCATCAGATCCCAGCATGTCCCAGGGGGATAAGTACAAACCTAGTTTGGGAAAAGAAGGCTTCCACATCAAAAGCATTGCAAGGCTTGCCATTTATAGGGCTAGAAGATGGGGCTGCGTGGGAGGGAAGATGGGGGCACATGGGCCGGGGCCCCTCAACCTCTCTCTCCCCCTCCCTCCTCTCCCTCCTCCCCTCCCCCCCTCCTCTCCCTCCTCCCCCTCCCCCCTCCCTCCTCTCCCTCCTCCCCTCCCCCTCCCTCCTCTCCCTCCTCCCCTCCCCCTCCCTCCTCTCCCTCCTCCCCTCCCCCTCCCTCCTCTCCCTCCTCCCCTCCCCCTCCCTCCTCTCCCTCCTCCCCTCCCCCTCCCTCCTCTCCCTCCTCCCCTCCCCCTCCCTCCTCTCCCTCCTCCCCTCCCCCTCCCTCCTCTCCCTCCTCCCCTCCCCCCTCCCTCCTCTCCCTCCTCCCCTCCCCCTCCCTCCTCTCCCTCCTCCCCTCTCCCCCTCCCTCCTCTCCCTCCTCCCCTCCCCCTCCCTCCTCTCCCTCCTACCCTTCCTATCCCCTCTCCCTCCCTCCTCTCCCTCCCCATCCCCTCCCTCTCCCCGCTCCCTCCCCTCCCCCCTCTCCCTCCTCCCCTCCCCCCTCCCTCCTCTCCCTCCTACCCTTCCTATCCCCTCTCCCTCCCTCCTCTCCCTCCCCATCCCCTCCCTCTCCCCGCTCCCTCCCCTCCCCCTCTCCATCCCTTTCTCCTCCCCCTCCCCTCTCCCTCCCTTCCCCTCTCCCTCCCCTCCTCCCTCCCTCTCCCCTCTCCCCTCCTTCATCCCCCTTCCTCTTTTCCTCCTCTCCTCCCCCTCCCCCTCTCTCCTCCCAACCCCATGATGTTAGCTGGAGTCAACAAAGGAGTGTTTCCTCCTTTCTTCTGGGTTGTGGGTGGCCTCCAGGGCTGAGGCTGAGTTGCTGGGGATGCTGTGGCCCTATTAGGAAAGGGTGCCAGAAGCAGAGAGGATTCCAGGGACACAGGGAGAGAGAGGGCTGGGGAAGACCTGACGTTCTGACACCTAGGCAGCTGTCCCTCAGGTGGGAGCAGATAGCTGCTAGAGCTTGGGTGTGGTCTTTCCCCCAAAGGTTCATGGACTGAGAGCTTGGTCCTCAGTGGCCATGTTAAGAGGTAGTGGGACCTTTAAGATGTGGGGCTCAGTGGGAGGCTCTTAAGTCACTTGGGGTATGCCCTCGTGAAGGGGGCATCCCAGTTCTTGTGGGGCTCCTATCTCTCACCCTGGCTTTCTGTCTGTGATCTCCTCTCCAGCCCCATCCCGCCTCCTACTGCCCCTGTGGCATAGTGCACCATGACAGGAACCAAGCAAACCCTCATCAAAGGCCCAGCCCATGAGACAGCCTGGCCCTGGACTCTCCATTTCTGTCCTAGCTTCATTTCTGTTGCTGTGATAAAATACCCAGACAAAGAGTAACTCAGGAGAGAAGTTACCAATTCAGCATGTAACATCCCCTTGTTACATTGTCGTGGGGAAGTCAAGGCAGTTCGTCACATCTGTAGTCAAGAGGAGAGAAAGACTCCAAGCAGTCATGCTCAGCTCAGTTTCTCTGCTGTTATACAACCCAGACTCAAACCAGGAATGGTGCTACTTACATTCAGGCTGATTCTTCCCATAGCAACTAACACAACCAAGAGGATTCTCAAGGACCGTGCTTGTGGCGAGCCTGATCTAGACACCCCTTCACTGAGACTCTCTTCCCAGGTGATTGGAGATCTTGCCATTCTGACAATGAAAATTAGCCATCTCAGGAGGCTTGGGGGATGGCTCAGCAGGCAACACGGGCTCCTCTTCCATAGGGCTCAGGTGTGAGTCCCAAGACCCACAAGCCTCACAACTACAAGTAACTCTAGCCCCAGGGGAATCTAACCCCTCTTCAGGCCTTTGTAGGCACCAGGCACACACATGGTGCGCAGGCATACATACTAACCAACAAAACACCCATACACCTAAATAAAATTAACAACAAAAAAAATTAAAAGGCATAAATTTATTTAAAAATCAAATCAAACAAAAAACTAACCATGGGCTACATGTGAACTGACTAAACCTTTTTTCTTTCTAAAGCATTCAGCCTCAGGGACTGTGTTATCATCACGGAGATTGGACTAATACAGAAAGGATGCTGGTACTAAATTAGGCAATAGGAATACTGGGCAGTTTTTCTTTGTTTTGTTTTAAAGGTCAGATAGTAGAGATAAAAGAAAAAAAATGCATGGATCTGAAGACAAAAAGATGATTAGAACCTGTAAACAAATCTAAGAGCTAATTGTTTGGAACAGAAATCAAAATAGACAAGTAGAAAACCCAAGGAAGGAAAGAGGAATATTAAAACACACAAAAGAAGAAAATAATTACAGAGAGAAACGGTTAATTGGAAGAGAATATTTTGAATGCCAGCCAAATAAATAAAGCCTGGTTCGAACAGATGATCTTCTAGAAACATACTATAATTAAAAAGTCATAATTACATTACAACAGATGCCTGAAGATACCTAAAAATATAAGCATAGCAATTAAGGAGACCATTTGCAAAGAGCATCCCGTAAAATTTGTTAGACCCGGACAATTTCATGTGAATGTTGCATGTTTTTATGAGATTTGTTTTTGGTTTTAAATTGTGCACGTGTGTGTGTGTGTGTGTGTGTGTGTGTGTGTGTGTGTGTGTGTGTTCACGTGTGGGTGTGTGCCTGAGAGTGTAGGTGCCCAAGGAGGCCAGAAGAGGACATTGGATGCCCTGAAGCTGGAATTACTGGTGGTCATAAGCCATCTGACATATGAGATAGAAAATGAACTTGTATCCTCAATAGAAACAGAAAGCAGCTCATAAGTGCTGAGCCATCCTTCCAGCTCCCAGAATACTGTACATTTTTAAAGAATGTCTAACCTTATGACAACATGAAGCATTACTCTCCAGAATACAAAATAATAAGGAGTTCTGCATATTTTAAGGTGTTTTTGTTTGCTTGTTTATGCAGGGTCTCTCTCTATTGCCCTGGCTGCCCTGGAACTCACTATGTAGACCAGGCTGACTTTGAACTCACAGAGATCACCTTCCTCTGACTCCATAGTGCCATGACTAAAGGCGTGTGCCATCACACTCTGGTTTAAGAGTATTTCTCCATAAATGTTGACCAAAACTTTTAAAACGCAGAACAATAGTGTAAAACGTTGCATTGATTAACCCCAATGCAGAAGTATGAAATAGGTAGGATCAAGCGACGTGTGAGAAAACTCACTCCCAAGAGTGTGGACAGCAGGGAACAACTCTCAGAAACCTCTAGGAGTAAATGTGCTTGAAGGGATGTTTGAAAACCTCTTATGTGTTGTTTCACTCAGCTGAAATTTTACATAAGGTCAAACGGATAAACTGCAGTGTTTCTAAGCATTCCTATGTCGTCAGAAAGGTTCTTTGAGTTTTCCTGAACCACTTAAGAGTTCATTGCCCATCCAATGCCCATCACCAGTAAACACACAGAAAAGAAAAATAAACACTGAGGAGAAGACGGGGTAAAGAGAAACAGTGTGCAGCTGAGGATCGTAAAGGCTTATTTTAAGTCTCAGGAGAGACGACAAAATGCAGGGCGGAGGGGAAACAGGTACCACCACGAGATCACAAACTGCAGTTGACTCCTTATAAACGGCTACACGCAGAAAACCCGAGGCAGAGTGCACGGGGTCATAGAAAGCTAAAAACACTGGGCTTGGAGCCAGGCATGGTGGCACACACTTATAATCCTGGCACTTGAGAGACTAAGGCAGGAGGATTGCCACGAGTTTAAGGCCAGCTTGGGTTACACCGTGACTTCGAGGTTACATTGTAAAATCCTGTCTCAAAAATTTCAGGGTAAAAAAGGTGCCAAGATTAGGAAACGAAGTCTAAATATACATGGTTTAACAATCGTTTAAGAAGTGAATTCCTGGCCGGGCAGTGGTGGCACACACCTTTAATCCCAGCACTTGGGAGGCAGAGGCAGGTGGATTTCTGAGTTCAAGGCCAGCCTGGTCTACAGAGTGAGTTCCAGGACAGCCAGGGCTACACAGAGAAACCCTGTCTGAAAACAAAGCAAAACCAGAAAAAGTGAATTCCCTCCTACAGCACACATGTGTGCACACAGACACTTGCACAGTATCTGTGCTACTGTGTAGGTGTGAGTACAGTAGACATGAGCACCTACATGTTGAGGTTTGGTTATTTGCTATGTACTGTAATGCTAAGTACTGGTATTGGTCCCCAAGGCCTGGTTGCCCCTGGGGATGAGGGAATCCTCACATACACAAAGTGACCTTGTTCCTTAGTTTAAAACTGTTGGTTGAATAAAGATGCCAGGCTTGTGGTCTGAGAAAAGAGCACAAAAGAGAGAAGAGAAGATACCATGGGGTAGGTGAGTCTTGGAAACACAGCCATGAGAGTTGGCCAATTGGAGTGAAGAGCTGCCCATATGAAACATGGCAAGTTATAACTCGGGGTTATTGATGGGGAATAGATTTTAATAGCTCACAGGGTAGATATCTGCCCAGCTCTAGTTAAGGTTAATTAATTAAGGTTTTTCATAAAGGTTTTGTGCTTTGTATCTGGGAACTGAATGATCAAAGGTGAATTGAGATTAAATATTTTCTACAACATACATGCAGACATGTTGTACACCCCCAACCCTGTAGGAGTTACGAGATACATTTACCAAACTCTGTGAACAGATAACGTATATATACATTAGCTGTTCCATGAAAGGGGGATGGTACAGAGACTAGCAGTCCAACCCACTTTACAAAGCCAGAACAGAGCTGGGAAGGGAAGTGCAGAGCTGCCAACCTGTCCTGCTGATGTTTTAAAAATGTCAAAGATGTTGGCAGTGGTGCTGCATGCCTTTAATCCTAACAGAAGCAGGCAGATCTCTGTGAGTTCAAGGCGAGCCTGGTCTACAGAGTGAGTTCCAGGACAGCCAGGGCTACACAGAGAAACCCTGTCTCAAAACCTCAAAACAACAACAAAAATGTACTATATATATATGTGTGTGTGTGTGTGTGTGTGTGTGTGTGTGTGTGTGTGTGTGTGTAGTATATGCATATTATATACATATGTATGTATGTATATAAAATCTCGAGAGATGGCTCAGAGGCTCAGAGGTTAAAAGCACTGACTACTCTTCCAGAGGTCCTAAGTTCAATTCCCAGCAACCACATGGTGGTTCACAACCATCTGTGACGGGATCCTATGCCCTCTTCTGGTGTGTCTGAAGACAGCTGCAGTGGACTCACCATATATATAAAATAAATAAATAAAATCTTTAAAAACAATCTCAAAGTCAGCTGGAGAGACAGTTCAGCTGATAGGAGCCCGTGCGGCTCTTCCAGAGGACCTGGGTTCAATTCCCGGCACCCATACCAGGTGCTTCACAACCATCTGTAGCTCCAGCTCTAGGGGATCTGACAACTCTGGGTTCCATGGGCACCTGTGCTCAGGTACCCATGTCCACACAGACACATGCACATAATTAAAAATAATAAAAATAAATCCTAAAAAAAAAAAAACCAAACCACGGCAACTCACCAGAATCGAGAAGAAAAGTAACAAACCTATTACATCAATGCAGAACAAAGTGTTTGGTGGCGCTCCATGCGTGGGACTTTTGAAAGGGACTCTAGAGAATTAGCAATGGAGAGAACGTGTCCCGTGGGACAAGCCCGCGCCAGCCTCACAGGAGCACCTGGGTTCTGGGGCTCGGCCCAGCATCATTCCGGGTGTCCTGGCCAGTGCAGCAAGACAAGAAAAAAGACTTCAGGAGTTCAGGAATCAGAGGAAGGAAAACAAAATTGATCTCCATATTCACTGACCTTTCAGCAAATGTGTTACCTTCCACAGAAAGCCTCAAGCAACCGAGAGATTACCCATCAGCACCCATCAGGTCTCAGCGAGGCTGTCCATTCAAAAAGTCAGCGTCGCTTTAGTGCACTAAGATACACACGGAACTTAAACACGCGTGGTACGATTTTCAGAAAGAACAAACGGTTAAGGAATTAAACTTAAAATCCAGACCCCACTTAATGTAAAACCAAAACAAACAAATGAAAATAATCTCTGTCCCGGCCCATGGCAGAGGGCTGGGACAGACAGCACCTTTCTGCCTCCTCAGTGGATGGGACCAGGTTGCCAGGGTGCACTCTAGGCTACCGGTGCCTTTGCCAAGTGTGCTGGCTTCTCTGCCCGAATTCCTGTGGCTTTGGAGGCTTGGAAGAAGCATTGAGTGGCAAGCCTGGGAACAAGAGAACCACTGGTCCTGTGGGTCTGCCTTTGACCCAAGATGCCTCATTGGAGAGCTTTGTCCTCGTGCCTGGTGATCCCATGGGCTGGGCTCAGGCCCTTCCCACCCAAGGTGCTCAGACCTAGCCACTCCTAGGTTCTTCCTAGGCTGCCCTTGCCGTGTGGTCTTGGAATTAAGAATGATCAAACGGCATGCCCTAGTCCCTGCCGCGTACCGCGTCACAGGTCAATGGGTTGTGTTGGAGGCTCTGTCCACCCCTCCGCAGCCCTAGTTCCTGAGACATCAGATGGTGGTCAGGCCTACCTGAGTTCTTCCCGGCCCATCAGGCAGGAATTCAAGGCATGCTGGAGCATGCTCTCTGCCTGGTTCAGGCAAGGGGCTCAGCTTTGTGTGAGTGTGAGTGTGTGTGTGTGTGTGTGTGTGCACACATAGGGGGACAGTCAGGAAGAGCCAACTTTTCCCTGAGCAGGCAAGGAGTGGCCTGTCTTCAGCTTCCAGAGGGTTCCTTCCTTTCACTGGGTCATTTAGCCCTGGGCGATACACTGTGTGACACCGTTCCAGTCACTTAACCTCTCTGGGAGGTGCCGTGTCCCACCCACAGAACACAGCCCTCAGCAACGGCCTCCCCTGCCACACACACTATGGGGTCAAACAAGATTTCTCATGAGCTTGAAGGCTGGGTGTAACGAGAGTGAGGAGTCCGAGAGCTACGGCGGGACAAAGAAGCAAGGGTGGCTATGCTGGTCTTCACACTGGGGCCGGGGCCAGTGAGGAGCTGTGGAGCTGGAACCGCAGGGTTCGAGGCATCCAGGGGCACTTGGAGGAAGGTCGGTGTGATGCCGGGTGAGAGCCTTAGGCTTGAACTCCAGCGTGGAGCACACCCTGGGTTGGCATCGTGGTATAGGACGGAGGCTCCAAAGCTGAGGCGGTATTGAAAAGTACTCAACACCAGGATGCAGGAGTGTAGTTAGGAGCCTAGAATCCATCGTGGCGGGATGGTGGCAGCTAAGGCTGGGCCATGTGCTCAGTGGGAAAATATCCAGGAAGCTGATGTGATGGGGAAGGGAAGGTAGACGGCTCTAGCGTGGTGTCTGGGAGGGAGGCTTCAGATAGGGGCACTGGAAGATGTGGGGATGAGACACAGCCACCTGGAGACTCAGGTCAGAAGGAGGCAGGGCTGGGGATTAAGGTGCGAGCATTGTTAGCACCAAGGTAGGGGCCAGAGTAGAGGCCTGGCAGGGCCTCTAGGGGAGGTGACTGGAGAGAAAGCTGGTACAGGAAGAGAGGATGATCTGGGGGCAGATGGTAAGGAAGATTCCCTGGAAGTCAGAAGGCCATGAAGACATGGATGGGAACTGTGCTCACACAGGGCCGACTGGATGGAGAGAGGTCCAACGTAGGCGGAGGAGGCAGAGAGACGGCTGTGATGTCAGGCCAGCTTCCCCAAAACTCTCTAAGCAGCTCTCCTTTGCCCTGAATGCTAGCTAGCACAGGCCTGGCACAGCCAGTGAGGGTCAGAGCCAGGACACACCTGCCTCTGCCTTCCACATGGATTACAGGCTCCACATCTGTTTAAATCTGTGTGGAAGATGGATGTGAGAGGGAGATCAGCCAAGAGTCAGGCAGGAAGGCACGTGGGACCTCAGCTCACGGCAGGGAGGACAGCACTGCTTGTTGGAGGGTTGCAGCTATGCATACGTCTGCTATGAGGTACTGAGTGTGAACACTCCATGTGGGCCTACCGGGGTCATAGAAGGTCCAGAGCCAGGGTTCTAGAAAGAAGCTCTAACTTCAGAGGTCTGAGGCCCTGGGCTCTTCCTTCTCTGTCACCAGCACACTCAATGCCCGTGGAGGGGACAACGATATCCTGAGACTCCTCGGGCTCTAAGCTGTTGCTCTTTTTATAAGACCCTGCGTGGGTGCCGGCTGCGTGGGTGCACACCGCTGACCGCCATGACACTCAGTGTTCAGTAGAGCGGATCGCTCACCAGTACAGAAGCGAACTCTCAGAGAAGCCCAGAGGGATAGAGTCCTTGCTCATTATTTTCCCAAGAAACTCAAGTTTAGAAAATCAAAGCATCAATGTGAAAGTCAGTCAACAAATCAAGAGGGTGTCTGTGATGGCTGTGTGTGTGTGTGTGTGTGTGTGTGTGTGTGTGTGTGTGTGTGTAAATATTTACCTTCCACCAGCAGTAGATGAACTCCAAGAAATTCTATAGTTGGAAATGATGTTGCACAACCATAATCTCAGGAGATGAAAGCAGGGTCAAGAGTTCACAGGCAGGCCTGGCAATGGTGGCACACGCCTTTAATCCCAGCACTTGGGAGGCAGAGGCAGGCAGATTTCTGAGTTCGAGGCCAGCCTGGTCTACAGAGTGAGTTCCAGGACAGCCAGGGCTACACAGAGAAACCCTGTCTTGAAAGAGAAGAGAAGAGAAGAGACGAGACGAGACGAGAAGAGGAGAGAGAGAGAGAGAGAGAGAGAGAGAGAGAGAGAGAGAGAGAGAGAGATCACTGTCAGTCCTGAATTCATAGTGAGTTTGAAACCAATCTGGGCTGCCTTGGAACTAAACAATCCTTATTCTAGAGGCTGGCTTCAGCGGCTTGGTGTGCAATGGACAGTGAACCTTGAGGGAGACCATTGTAGGAATCTGAAAACATCCAATAATGCAGCGATATTTCCTGTACACAAAGGTCCCTCCTGAAGAGCAGAGGGAGGTTCAGGCTACAAGGAGTGCTTGAGTGTTGCTCGGACTTCAGATCTGATCTTGCTCCTCTATTCAAATACCTCTCGTGGCTCCTGATGATGCTAAAGCCCAGGCCCCACCCTGCACCCCATTTCCACCTGAGGATTCCATACATTTTTTTTCCTGGTCCACCCTTGCAGTTCTCTCCTCTCTGCCTTAACTCAACCCAGAGGCCACACCCGATGTGCACTTCCTGCCTCTCCCTCCTCTGTGCCCTACTCTACCCACGATGCCACCCATAATTCCTGTTAAAGGATCTCCGAGGGGTATTGATCCATCCAGTGCTAAACCTGAGTCTGCACGCAGCTGGGTCATACGATGGTCAGCTTGTGGGAAGTCCACCTGTTTTCCTACAGCTGAGCCCTCAAGCCCATTGAAGCAGAGAGGGTATGTTTACCTCAGGTTACAGCAGGGTCAGTGATGGAGGTTCTAGAAGGGTTTGGGGTCACATGGGGGATGAAACTCACAATCCTAAAATATGCTTCTTCAATCACCAAGCTTTCTAGGTGCTCCCAGCACCCACCACTGGCCTCCTTCCCCACAGCCCTGCCCCCTGCGGGAACCTCTGAGTTCCTAGGCTCTACCCGCTGCCTCCGGCTCCTCTTCCATCAGAGCTCTGGAGAAGCTCACTAAATTCTCTACTCAACAGTAATCTCAGTTGGCCAATTGGCCGCCTTCTACAGCCACGAGCTGCAGCAGCCACCTGGCTCTAGACACCTATAATTTTGGAGATCAATTCCTGAAGCCTTGCCCTAGGCTAGCCTAGACACTTTTCTGAGGGCCTGTCAGTCCATTGCATCCCGATAGTTGGCCGTGTCTGCGCTGACCAGGAACTGGAGCACGACTTAGGGGTTACGGCCATCGGAAGGGCTCCTGGCAGGATCCAATCCTTGTTGAAGGGATCCTCTACCTCTCCAGTCCGCGACGGCGCACCACAGACCTGAGACAGCCTATGAACCCCGCCCAGCAGCACCCCAGCCTCTCCAGGTATGCACCCGGCCGGGGGCGGACGCTGGAGCGCGGTCGGCTGGGCCCGCCAGAACAAGCTCAAGGACCGCGCGCACAAAGGCGCATTCCGCCGCACCCCTCCTCTCCGCCCCACGCTGTCCGCTTCCCGCCTGCCTCTCTGGGTCCCTCCCCGCCTCGCTGGGGGTGTGTCGCGATCAGGGTCCTATCCTCCCCGCCCTACCCCCAACTCCGGCGCCCTACCCGGCGGGCGGCGCGCAGGCGCGGGCTTGTCTGACCCCCGTGCTGGAATCTGCCTGCGGGCCCCGTCCTACCCCCCTACTACATTCTGTCCCGAGGGAGTCAGCGGCCACGCGGGACCTGGGTGGATCAGGGGTCCCACCACACAGTCTTTCCGTTCCCTGGGAAACTTGCTGCACCCACTGGATCCTTTTAGAACCCTTCTCCCTGACTGAGGGTTCCTTGTGTCCTTTTCACCCCCAACCTGGGAGGCAAAGGACCCTAACGGAGTTCCTGTTCTGAGTTTCCACAGCAGACGCTCTATTTGAACGAACATGGCAAGACTCTCGCACTCGGTGGCCAGGTAGACACTGGCAGTAAGGACTGACCAGGAGTGACGGACACCAACCAGAGGCAGGTGGCCCACAGAAGAAGCAATGCCCTCCTAGGCTCAGCCCTCCAAGGCTCTAGGCAATGCCAGATGGCTTCCGTGGCTCGACTGGGAAAGCGTAGTCAGGCCACTTGGAAGGATGGAACAAATCCAAGGCCCACTCCATCCACCGCTAGTGTGGAAACAGGATGCTCATTACTGTCATTCTATCCAGTAAATGGGGAAACTGAGGCAAGTGAACTCTCCAGATGACTGCGCATCTCATAACCTCTGGAGATAACCTCTGGTGGACTCCGAAACTAGCCCACTAGCCCTTGGGTTCTGAGACGCTGCCCTTGTCTTCCTGGCCTTAGAGGGTGCCTCTCCTTCCCTCTAGTCGACCCCATGTCCCAGGATTAGTTGTTGAGAGAGACTGGAGATAGGCAAACTACCACCCAGCTCACAGAGACCACGCGAGGAACCGTACTAGAAGAGTCTCGGATTCCCTTGTCCAGCTGCAGCCCTGACCGGCATCAGGCTGCACATTCGGTAGTAAGGAGCGGATCACTGCTGGTGATAGAGCTCCGGGATAGAGCCAGAACTCGCAGACCTAGGAGCCAGAGTTCGAGAGCCTGGGAAGCCGAGACTAGCCCCGCCCCCATCTTGCGCCTGGGCCGGGCTGGCAGGGTTTGGGCGTGGCCCGCTAGCTGGAGTTGGCCGGGATCAAAGGGCGGAAAGCGGGCCTCCGCCCACACCCACTGAGACAGGAATCCGTGGCCCCGGGGGACAGAATCTTCAGCCACATTCCGGGTGCCCGGGGCCCAGCAAGGCGAGGGTGGGGCGGAGCTGGAGTGCCAAGACTGGCATCACGGAGCGTGGGAAAGATCGCGCTTCCAGCACTCAGCTCCAGTTGCCTGGGAGGCAGGCGACAACCTTTGCCAGGTTCAGGCTGTGGCCTTGATCCCTCTGGCTGCCCTGGATGGCCTTAGGCAGGAGGGTCAAAGGGGATCCACACTGCCAGTCCACTATAGGGAAAACTCGACCTTCTGGAGCCTGAAGAAGCAGGCATTCCTCACTGCTGTACTGACTCTGGGCGGGCAGGGCCACAGTGGAGAGAGGGCACTGTTAGGTGGGCATTCTACAGTTGCATGGGCAGAAGACCCTGGCACACTAGGACCCGCTCAGAAGAGCCAACATCCTGCAACAAGCTGTTGCCAGCACAGAGGTAACTTCATGAAGGCGGCTTCCTTATAGCCCCTAGAAGCACCTCAGGGGGTCTTTATAGGAGTCGATGGAGTTTTGCAAACTCTCCTCCCCCTGATATATAGGCACCTACCTGTAGACAGCGGCCTTGCAGCCACTGTGCTGGCTGAGGATAGACCCCTGGTCCCAGGGTCCAATTATTACTTCACATCAAGGTCAAGTGACATTCCTGGAATCACGCAGCAAGCTGCACAGAAGCTGAACACAAGCCGGTTCAGGGTAGACTTGGAAAATCCTGAGGCCCAAATCTTCCACCCCTAGTGCCAGAGCCAGTGATGTCCCTCTCCGGGTCCAGGAACGCGGTCCCCAAGCTTATCTATGGAGCAGGGTGCCCCCTTGTGGCCGCAGTGCTGACTTAGGTTTTAGACTAGCTTTCTCAGCCTATGTCCACAGCTCAGAGAAGACCAGCTGGTCTCATGGTTTTGCTCGGCTGGGAGAACGTACTCAGCTCGAACCTTCCGGTGGCCACGCTGAAGGAGGTGTGGGTCAGGCTGAGGTCTTTGGCCCTAGACTTCATTTGCCATTACACAAAACTTGGGAAACCCACAGGCACCTGGCACAGGGCTTCTGGGCTGGTCAACTATAGCCGACTATATGGTTTGGGACATGAACAAGTGGGTAAGGCTTTGGTAACTAATGCGTAAGAGCATGCACGTGAGCCTGTCTGTCTACACTCAGCCCGACACTCTCCCGCACCCAGGGCCCAGAGCATCGTGATGAAGACATTGAGCGGCTGCTGAGGGGGTTGGGAGAAGTGACTGCTTAGGGGCTCCTGGTGGTTTGCCCCCCAGAAACTGCTACGATGACACATTCCTCAGGCACTGTTCCATCGTGACATGGAAATAAAACCTTTGGCACAGATTGGTAGACACAAACCGTTTGGTCACGTGTTCAAGGTGGATACAATTCACTGCCCTCGTGGCTTTCTCTAGTGGCTGTTTAGTTGCCCCCACCTGGCATCGTTAGCAGAGATGGCTCCCCTGTTCAGTGAGTGAGGGACTCTGAGGAGGTTGGCCCAGGAGAAGGAAAGAGGTTTGTGTGCATCTCCCCGGGGGTGGGGGGTGGGAGCCCATCTCTTCCTAATCCTACCCTCCCTAGCCCAGAAGGCCTAGGGTAGGAGTTGTGGGAACCACAGCTGAGGCCTCTGGAGACGCCCCTGCCAATGTGCTCAGAGGGTCACTATGAGTCCAGTGACTTGACAGGCAGAACTGGATTCCCAGGAGGGAGTCGGGGATGGGCCTACGAAGTGGTTGGGGGTAGAGGAGTCAGATTTATCCCTACTCCACCTGATCGTTTATGAGGCTCATTTTTCCTAGGGAAGGGACAGAGAGCAGGTCAATCCGGAATCTCACCTCTTTTTGGTCTTTCTCTCCCGAGCTCCCCTTGCCACAGACCGATGCAACTCATCAAGTGTCCAGGGTCACAAATAACTGATTTCTGTGCAAAATTCTATGTTGGAAGGGATGCATCTGGGCGAGAATGCGTTACCCTGGGTTTCTGAATCTGCAAAGTGAGAACGATAGCAATCCGCACTTCACCGGGGTCATTGTGCAAATATAACATAGGCGAAGATTTTGTTCGCTCGTAGCATTTCTGCCTGGACATCAGGCTGCGGTCCGGTCCGCCAGCCAGACGCGCACGCGCGGGAACCGCAGGAAGTCAGAGCGGGTCACGCAGGTTCGCTCCAGACAGCGAAGGCGGAGACCAAGTTCTGCCCTTGACCTGCTGAGGCTCGCTCCAGGGTTGCGGACTCCCCCGCTGCCGCCTGGGCAGGCCCCAGCGCGCTCCACTCTCCGCAGGGTATGGGTGGAAGCGGGCTCTGGCCCTAGGCTGCCGGACAGCCAAGAGCCTACCCACCAAGGAGGCAGAGGTGGGGGGGGGGGAACCCAGCTCGAGGACTAGAGGCCTGTGGAGCAAGGAGTGTCGCGGAGCGAATTGTGACTTTCCCAGTGAGAAGAGACTGGACTGTAAGCTCCAGCTCAAAGGCAGCATAGGGGTTGGGGGTGTGGGGGGTTAATACACTCTGGATCCGGGCCAGAAGGGACAGCAAGTTTTAGGATCCCGGATGAGAAGGAAAGTCTCCTGAACCGTGGAGGCTGGGGGAGACTTTTTATCTGCAAGAAAAATCGCTCTCCATGTCTGCGTGTGTCTGGTGGGGGTGCGGTGCTGTGGGAACGTTCAGATGTTGTGACCCCATGGAAGAGTTGATAGGGGAGCGCTGACAGTACTGGGGACAGAAGCAAGCCTTGGAAACTGGCTGAGCAGGTGTGTGTGGAAGGAGAGAGCACTAAAGTGCTCCCCCACCGCCCATCCTGAGGGGGAAACTCGACTGGAGCCCAGCAAGGAGCCCTCCGCTAGTCTCTGAGCAGGTGCAAGGATTGTCATAGCCACCAGGTGGCAGGCTCTCAGGCCACTGTTGGAAACCTAAACAGATTACATCTTAGGTCTGTCTGTCATTTTGCACCACCCTGCCCCTTCTGGGTGGCAGTCTCATGGGGTCACAAATGAGGACGGAGAGAGCTTATCGGACTTGGTAAGGCGGTGTGACTGGTTAGGAGAGCGACTAATGAAAGGTCCTGCATGTTGTGGTCATCAGGCTGGACTGCCCTAGAGAGACCTTCCTCCTTCAGGGTCCCAAGTTCAGAGTTTACTCAGAATGTTTCCACCACAGGCTTGAACACTAAGCTCAGAGTGCCTGTGGCAGGGTCGCTTGAAATCACCTTCCAAGTGTGTGATGTTGGGGTCAAGAGAAGCTGAGACCCCTGTGTCCCTCCTACACCCACTGGGCAGATGGTCTCAGCGAAGACTGAGTGTCTAGAGGAAGCTGAGGTGAAGCTACTCTGAATCCTCCGTCAGAGCCTCCAGGGAGTGCCAGTGCGGGTGCTGGCCAGCAAACAGGACTTGGTGAACAAGGTGCTGTCAGTTCCAGAGCTGGGTAGGACTGTGCTCATGGATAGGGCTCGTCCGGATGGCTGGAATGTCAGTTAGACTTGGAGCGCCCCGTGAGATGATCCTCGAGAGGAAGAAGGTGGGAAGAGATGGTGACCCCGGGCTGCCCCTCCATGCGGACATGTGGATGGACAGGCAGGGTGTGTGGCCTCTCAGCCAGCTTCAAGTGTCCACTTGGAAGGACTGAGGAGTGTGGCTGTTTGGTGTCACGTGGTGGGACAGGTGACAAGGTGTCTTCACAGCTCTTTACCTTCCTGGCTGGGGACGTAGAAGCTACTAGACTGGAGGTGCTCACTTCTCCTTCCTCTTCTCCGATGTTTCATGTGGTTTTCTGCCCCCAGGATTTGGGGAAGGTGTGTAGAAAGTTGCTCAGAAGCCAGGCATGGTCACTCATGGCTTAAGTCTTAGGACTAGGGAGGTAGAGGTGGGCAGATCTCCGTGAGCTCAAGGCCAATGTGGTCTATACAGTGATTTCTGGGACAGCCGGGGCTATATGGTGAGACCCTGTCTTGAAAAAAAAAGTTATTCACAGGATGCATTTGGGATAAATGGCAAACATCTCCCTTTTCCCCATAACTGGGGGGTTAGAGGGAGTGGGGGACTGGGGGTGCTATGTTGGGTGGAGCTTGGGGGCTGGAGGGACTGGGGTGGGCAGGTGTCTCCCCAATTGTTCTCCTAGGAACCCAGTCACCATTATCTTCATTTTGTGCCTGTGTGCAAGTTCCCAAATCCTCCCCAATTTGTAGAAATGCAGCCCCCCTTTTTTTATAAGCCTCATGTATTATTATTATTATTATTATTATTATTATTATTATTATTATGTTTTTTTTGAGACAGGGTTTCTCTGTGTAGCCCTGGCCATCCTGGAACTTACTCTGTAGACCAGGCTGGCCTCGAACTCAGAAATCCACCTGCCTCTGCCTCGTAGGTGCTGGGATTAAAGGCGTGCGCCACCACTGCCTGGTGTGTTCTCATTATTGATAGATAAATAAATAAATATATATTAGCATTTTTCTGTAAGCTATTAAAGTTGGATGATTCTAGCTCTTAAAACACCTGAGTATATGGGCGGGTGGTGAGTGTTCCTAGGTTGCTCAACCCTTTGTCCCCAGGAGAAGGTGCCAGGTCAGGACCAAAGAAGAGCCGGCCCGTGGCTGGCCCAGGAAGAGGTGACATGAGACCAGAGCTCCAGGATCTGAGCAGAGGTTGTGGGTATCAGCTAGTTAAGGGTCTTTGGGGGACTGAACACGGAGAGGCTACGTCCCCCAGCAGGACCTGAAAAGCTCCAGGGACCCCACTGAGCATGCTCAAACAATCACAGTGGTCCACCACTCCTTGGGATGGCATGTGTCTCCTTGTTTAGACAGTCGGGCTTGTTGAGGGAGGTGACCAAGAGGTGACCCTGGAGGGATGGGGCTGGAGGCTTAGGACACAGGAACTGAACATCTATCTCCCTGTACAGGGGATGTTCAGTCACTAGTTGTTTTCCTGCCAGGAGCTGGGACAAGCCCCAGAGGCCTGAAACACTCAAGCTTGGGTTTGGGAGAATGTTTGTCACTGTGGTCTGAGCAAGTTTCCGGTTGAGGTCTCTGGGGTCTCTGTATCGTGAAACTATCCTAGCCTTGCACGGTGGCAGAAGCCAACACTTAGGAAGTGGAAGCCAAGAGATTTCCAGTTCAAAGCCTGTCCTGGGTTGCAGAGCAAGGCCCTTTCTCAAACAAGAAAAAAAGGGAGTTGGAGAGACGCCTCAGCGGTCAAGAGCACTGACTGCTGTCCCTCTGGAGGACCTGGGTTCAATTCCCAGCTCCCACATGGCAGTTCACAACTGCTTGTGACTCCAGTTCCAGGAGACCCGACACTCTCACACAGATATATATGCAGGCAAAACACCAATGCACAATAAATAAAGTTTATTTAAAAAAAAAAAAGAAAAAAAAAACCAGACCTCCCAACCTGCCCCAGGCTATTTACCATTTACCAGTATACCCAGTAGGAAACCAGCATGGATATACCGGTTTCCAAGGTTCAGCAGCAGGCGTTAGCTTGGGGTCAAAGTGGTCTTTTCTCACCAGAAGTGCCGCCAGCTACCTGCCCCGTTTTCTTCAGCCTGGCAGCACCCCTAAACCTAGCCCACTGTTTCTCAGAAGCAAAGTCTTCCACAGATGAATGCACTCGGCTGTGTCAGGACCCTGGGTACAGCCAATGTACTTTAGGGTGATCCTGCCCCTCTTCCTGCTGCTGTTCTTGGGGGGTAGTTTGGGGCTAAGGGTGTGGGAAATCAAGTCTTAGAGTCTGGAAGATTGAGCTGCTGTGGCAATCTGGGGGGAGGTCAGGGGGAGGTGTCCCAAGAAACCTCCAACTTCCTCCTGAGCCTTTCTGCCCAACTCCACTTGTCAGATATGAAAGGCAGAGTGAGACCGGAGGCCTTGTTTGGCTGAGGATTTGATACAAATAGACAGACAGGGGTAGGTGGGTAGGTGGGCAGATGGAATGAAGGAGCGCTGAGTAGAGAGAGACTTAGGAGGGTGACTCGGTGGTCAGGGGGTGAACAGGTGTGTAGAGGGATGGACGGGCAGAGGAAGAAGGGCAGAGGGCAGGGACTGGAAATGGATAGCTTACAGAACACGAATGGAAGGAACATGTGCTCACGCTGCATGATCCTTTTAACTCCATGTTCGAGAATGCAGGCACGGGACTGAATAACTCATGAGCTAAAGCAGAGGTCATAAAAACATAAAGCAGCAAACATGCCACGTGTCCAGACTTGCGGGTGCAGCATTGGGAAACAGCTCCAACCCGTGTGTAGCCAAGACAGTGCCTCGGGACCGGGAAGTGCGTGGTCCCTGTCTTTAGGGCTGGCACGGGGGTTGGGGGGGCAGGGAGTGGTGGCAACTGAATGTACACCTGGGTGTATCTGTTCAGCACTAGATGCCTGAAGGGGCTGAATGTCACTGTTTAAATTTATGCTTCAAACATGAAAGATCACATATGGGGCAAAGAAATAGGTTAAGTCCCAAGAACATTGAAAAACAAAGATAAAAATCAACAGTTAAAAAAAAAATACTCTGGCTGATGAGATGACTCAGCGGGTTAAGAGTACTGACTGCTCTTTCCAAGGTCCAGAGTTCAAATCCCAGCAACCACATGGTGGCTCACAACCATCTGTAATGAGATCTGATGCCCTCTTCTGGGGTGTCTGAAGACAGTGACAGTGTATTCATATACATAAATAAATCTTTAAAAAAAAATACTCCATGAAATAGGATATGGTAGAGATCGGTACTGTGATGGAAGATTTAAAAGATAATACGCCACATACTGATAGAATGAGCCATTTATCAGCTAAAGTGTTATCCAGAATACATAAGGACCTCTCAGAGCTCAACAACAAAGGAGCAGACCACCCAGTTTTAAAATGGGCTAAAGATCAAACAAGCACAGCACCAGAAAGGGTACGCAGGGGACAAGTGACAGGAAGAAGCTCATCATTATCACCAAGCCAAAGCAGGTGAAAACCCCAGGTTGTGCAGCTGCACCCACCAGAACGGCAAACAGACCTCATATGCAGACACGCGTGCAGAAAAACAACAACACCCAAAAAACCGTGCCCGGCTATCGCTGGGGAGACAATACAGGGGTCAGGCTCTGTGAAAGGACACGGAGAGATTTGCCACCTCTCGACTAGCCAGGGACTGTGAAGAAAATCTCTTTCAGCAGTTAACTAATCCAAGCTGGAAACTACCTTTTCAACTGGCCAGTTGCTAAAGACCCAGAGCCCATCCAGAAAATGAAGCGCCACTTAGTGGGGGAAAAGGGAGTATTGCTGGCGATTCTCACCCGTGGACAGATTTCCAAAGCAATTCTCTTACAGGAGCCAGAACCACCAAGCTTCCAGACAGGCAAACCAGAGAGAAGGAAGAAAAAAAGGAAAAAGGAAGGAGGGAAGGAGGGAGGGAGGGAGGGAGGGAGGGAGAAGAGAGAGGGAGAGGGAGAGAGGGAGAGGGAGAGGGAGAGGGAGAGGGAGAGGGAGAGAGAGAGAGAGAGAGAGAGAGAGAGAGAGAGAGAGAGAGAGAGAGAGAGAGAGAGAGAGAGAGACTAGGGAAGGACTAAGAACTTTCATGAGCGTGGTAGGGGATACACATCTACATCACTGTTAAATCTGTAGACATGAGCATTGGGAGGTCAGTTTTCTCTGTGCAGATTAAACAATGCAAACTGGCCAGGGAGATGACCTTGACTCACTTGCTGCCCAACCTCATGATGTGAGTTCAGTCCCCAGACACCACAAGGTGAAAGGAGAGATCCGACTCCTGAAAGTTGTCCTCTGACCTCCCACCAAGCGCTGTGTGGCATGCACACACCCACAGTAAGTAAATAAATGCAAAACTGGTTTTTAAACGAAAAGAAATCCCAAAGACACTAGTGTATGCAACTGTATAGCCACACACTATAGGAAGGAGATGAAATGGACCAAGCACTCGAGAAATAAGGCTCCCAGAAGAACCAAAAGCCTTAACAGTCTTCCATCAGACAGACTGAAGTCATAGCTCAAAGATTCCTGGGACCAATTTGGGGGACCAGAAGGACCTGTTTTGCAAGCGGAAGGTTTAGCAGACAATAACCCTCAACCTCACAGCAAGCTGGCCTCAGAAGCAACTGCAACAACCCTCTGGCAAGGTGGTGGTTCGACTGGACAGCAGCCCTGTAGAGATGACCCCCCGGGTCGTAGTTGCGGGGAGCACCCACAATCTGCTCAGCTGAGCACCCATTCACCTGTCACCAGGGAGCCCCGGAAAGTAAGACGGCCTGCTTGAAGTCCCAGGGCTGTAAGATCGGCCCAGGCGGAGTACACTCGTGACTGGCATGGAGACACACGAGGCTTCTACAGGTGGATGTGAGCTAACAGGAATGCTCCTGTGTGTATCCACCAACATCTTGATCTTGTGGGCAAGTACGGAAGCAGCTGGGGTTTCAATGGGAGGAGGGAGGCGTGACTTTGGGGTGCATGGCTTACCTACTACCCCGGAAGGAAGCCACAGAGCCTGGCCATCTGTAGTCGAAGGGACAGGAAGCAGAGCTGGTTCACCTGATCAAATCTCCTCCTTGGTGGGAGATGCATCCCTTGTGGCATGAGAGAGACCATGTGTCCCTGGATTAGGTATTGCTTCATTAAGCATATGGTGCAAGACTCCCAGGCTTAGGATGGGGTCCGCCCATGTGACTAGGAAGGGTCCTGTAGGGCTGAGAGCTCATCAACACCAGAAGTTTCAGTGTTTAGGGGGAACTTGGTGACTTAACCTTAGACCTCCCCCGCTGGTTACGGGTAAGGGGACCCCACAAGACACCAGTCAACAACCCAGTGGGATCCCCAGCCTTTGAGAACTGAGGCGGCTACAGCCCCAATGGCCTGTTTCTGGTAAGTACAGAGAGGTGACATCAGCAGGGGGGCACTTTTTTAAATGGGTTCTCACTACCGTATCTGCACGTCTGGACGGAGTCATGGGTATGTGGTATAGAGAAGAGAGCAAACCACAGTAGCCAGGGCAACCCTGGGCCTTGTTGTTCCCCGACCTAGGTCACTTCTGCTTTCAGTGGCAGAGGGAGGGAAGGAACATTGTTCCAGGTTCTCCAAGCCTTTCCCTCCCTGTGTCCCTATGGCCGTCCTGACCTCTGCCCGCTGCCAACTTAGGTCCCCTGCTTTGTAGATTCACCTGGCTGGGTGTGGTAAGGAGGCAGGGCGTGGCGCAAGAGCCTCCCAGGCCTCATCATCTTACCTGGGGTCATTACTAGAGCCTGCCCCAAATTTTGTGTTGGCCATGACAGCCTGCAAAATAACAGACTTCACATACAGCACTGTGGACACTTGGAGTGCCGGAGGGGCTTCCTGTGCTGGGCCTTAAGTAGGATCCCTGGTCTCTACCTAGCAGCTGCAGCATGTCCCTTGTGTACTTCCAGGGATGCGACATGTTCCCTTGGTGGTGGAGGTGATGGTGGTCCCCTATGCTGGGTGAAGGCCTCCAGGTGTGATCCCAGGCTGAGGGTTGGGTGACTTTGGTGCAGGGTGGAGAGGAGGGAAGTTCCCTGGGCATGGAGAGACCAGCTGAAGAAGGTCGGGCTGCCCACATTTTCAGTTTCTTATTTCCAGCCTGCCCTCAGGCCTTTGACATGACTGACATCCAGATGACACAGAAATGGGATCTGTAAGTGTGGAGTGTGGCCAGATCACTCCACTGAAAGAGGGATGCTAAAGGCTTTCTTCTGTGTGCTTATCTCCAGGAAGCTTGGGATTGGGTGGACAGGAGTGGGCCCACACATTCTACTGTGTACTGCATTTCAATACAGGCTGCAGGCTGACTCATGGGAAAGACCCTTGGAGCAGGTAGGTATCAAAGTCTGGGGGTGGCCTTTCTCTCTAGGGTTTTTCCTTTCTTAAGAAACCTTTAGGGTAAACACGGACGGTTCCTGGAAGCTGCTGAGAATGAATCTGGGCGCTGAGGGCGTCCACTGAGGGGTTGTGGGGCTAAAGCAGAGAGGCCTGAGAGGTGGGCTGTGGTGGACAGGGTGCTGGTCTTTCCTGGGGTGGAGGGTAGAAGATGTGTCTTCGCTTGGCCTGGCACATAATAGGTCCTCACTGATCAGGCCTCTCCTGCCACCCTAGGGGCTGGTCATTAAAAGGTATTCTGTCTCCCTCCTCCCTGAGTCCTGGGAGCTGGTCCTGCAAGGTGTCCACTAGCTCCAAACAGCTCTCGGTCTCGGGCTGGGGTGCGAGAGTGCCACAAGGATCATCTTTGCTGCTACTCCCTCTGTCAGAGAGCATCAAGGGTGACCGGTGAGTCGGGAGATGGAATTAGGGATGGGAAAGATGGAACCAGATGAAGGGCCACGGAGCCAAGACCCTAGTCCTAAAGGAGACTTAGGTCTCTCAGACCCTCCCTGTTGCCTCCAGGCCCCGCCAGGGGCTTGTACCTAATAGATGAGATGCTGAGATCCAGAGCTATGGGACATATCTGTCTGTAACTTCCACTCCTCAGAGCCAGGCTGACTCCATCACAAAGCAGAGAAAAGGAGAAAGTCAAGAGCAGGGCCCAGGACCAGGACCATAAGTGGGGTTTCCTCAGGCGAGGTGACCGGCAGATGTCTGAGGTCAAATGTGATAGGAACCCAGGGGGAGGGAGAAACAGGTGCCAGGCAGGACTAGAGCTATGTCCAGCCTGCCCAGCTAAGGACCCAGCCCTACCGCAGCCTCCAGAGGTGCTCATGGCCAGTGTGGCTGGTTCCACAGGTCCGGGAGTAGGTTCTGGACCCTGACTGGGTCAACTTAGAATCTTCCTGGGTTATTTCCAGAGGCAGAGATGGAACATTCCAGATTCCCACACTAAGGAGGGTAGCTGGTTAATTCTGCTCCTAAGATGTCTCAAAGCAGGTTCCTGCACCCGCCGCAGCTGGGCTCTCCACCCTGTCTTGGGGCTCCTTGCCCCTCGCAGATGGCCATCCTGGGATGAGTGTGCTTGGACATAGGCAGCAGAGCTCCTGTAAGCCTCTGGCTTTGCACTTAGTATTGGCTCTTCCTCTGGTCCCTGTCCACGGATCCCCTCAACTCCCCACTGAGGAGGCAGCAGAAGAGCTCCTCAGGGTGATTCTGGTCAACTCAAAGGGGAAGGGTCTCATTTCTCCCTCCCTCCTTCCCTCCCCCTTCCCTCCCTCACTCTCTGTCACTGGGAAAATAGCCTTCAAGGCCAGAGTAGTGGGATAAAGATCTGGGGTCAGTTTCGGAGAGTCTTGGAAGTCACCAGGTCAGCACTGGGGAGGAAACCCCCATGGGTTAGGTGTAATTACCAGAGGTTCTAGGGTTAGAGAAGCCTGGGCCCAGCTGGGGCACAATGGAACATTGTTGAAAGCAGTAACTTGTGATTCATACTTGGAGAACACCCCTGTCAAGGAACCAGGGCATTGAGAATTGGCAAGCCCTTGAGTTGACGCATCTCAAAAGCCCCTCCCTTCCGCGTCCTGTTCTGCGTTGGGCATATCCCTTTGATACTTCCTTTGCTAGGACTGGAGACCTCTTGATCTCTTGTATACGATAGGCCAACTCCATAGAAACCTTCATTTCCTGTCTCCCTTGGCATTAGTAAGGCCCAAATGTGGTAAAAGGGAGGACAGAACTCTCCTCTGAGGGACAGATGATGGCGAGAGGAAGGCAGAGGGGCTGAGGCTAGACCATGAGCTCTCCCATCTCTGCTGTGGGATCAGGTATCCTTTGAACATACCATAAACCCAACAGACAGCTAGGTGTCTGGAAACAGGTGACCATATTGACATCCCTAAGGAGACAGACCATGCGATCGCCACCATAGAGGCAGCTTGTCTAAGGTGGGGTGACTTCCATGTCATGGAGAAAAATGACTGTTGGGGCTGGGGTGACAGCTCAGCAGTTAATAGCACTGACTGCTCTTACAAAGGATGTGACTCCAATTCCCAGCACCCACATGGCGGCCCACGGCATTTTGAACTCGAGTTCTAGGAGGTCCAGTGCCTTCTTCTTGCCCCTGTGAGACATACCTAAAAGACCAAGACAGACATACCTAAAAGCAAATACCCACAGACATTAAAAAGGAAAGAGAAAGAAAAGAAAAAAAGAAAGAAAAAGAGTAATGACTGTTTGACAAGAACATACCAAGGATGTAAAAATCCATAAATCTTGCAGTCCTGATTAGAGGCATTCCTGCTAATCTTATGTCAACTTGACACAAGCCAGAGTCATCTGAAAGGAGGGAACCGAGATTGAGAAAATACCTCTATAATACCCAGCTGTAAGGCATTTTCTCATGGATGACACATTGTCTATCTATAGACAACAGATAAGCAACTTAGATTCATCTCACAGGGGAACACTAACCAGCCATTGGGGAGAAGCGTTCAGACACCTGCTGCAGTTGGGTGAATCTGGAGCTCGCACTGTGCTGAGCAACGTGACCAAGGCACGCAGGACAAACTGTCCGATGCTGCTGGTGCTGAGGTCCCTAGATTGGTCACCTTCTTAGAGTCGGTAGGTCGAACTGGGTAGGGTGGCGTTACTAAGCACAGACTTTCAGTTTTACAAGGTGAAAGGTTCTGGAGATGATGGTGGGTCCTAGGAAGTACTCTTCTCTAAAGAGGGGTCAAATGCCCACTTTATAACGAGCTTCAGCCACGTTAAAGTTAAATGCTGAGAGACCTGTCTGATTTGCCATGTTGTGGCTTCCGGGGCAGGCAGGCAAGTGTATGGCTCAGCGCCGCCCACAAGAAGAACTAATAAACTTGAGAAGGTTGCTAACACCCCCCCCATAGAATCCGAAGAGACAGTTGCTGTTCTTTGTGGAAAATGGAAGGTAGAGCCTCCCAAGAAGGCTGATCAGGTTTCAGGAAGTCATGTCCACCTTGTGCCAGAGCCATCAAACCCTGTTGCCTCCCAGAGGTCAGGTATGAGTGGCATTGTGGTCAGGAGAGGTCAAGTCCTGGGGGCAGTGGCATCGTGGTCAGAGCCCAGGGAGGACCTTACCGTGCACTAGATTCCTTGAAGGCCACGGCCTAAGAACGGCTGCTTTCAGAAAGTTAAGACGGACTACCTTCAGGCCTGCATGCCAGCTGCCTGCCGCACATCCCTGAGGGCCAGCTTTCTAGGGACTGTACTGCCACCCACACAATATGTAAATGTCTGTTAGGGATGGGGTGAGAAAGAAAGAGGCCTCCAGCCTCACAGCCTTGAAGGCTGGCATGACTCTCAGGGAGCAGAGTAAAGGAGTCCTGCCTTTGGACTTCGGCAGGGATCTGCTGTCTGGGTCATGACCTTTCAAACTGCTCTCTGAAGCTCTGTTTTGTGAGCTAGCGCTTCTGAGGGGGTAACTGTACACAGGCTGCCAAGGCCAGCTCTGCCCTCAGTTTTGAGGACACTGGGAGCTGTCATTGATAGGGCCACCACCCCCAAGCCTAGAGCCAGCCTTTGAGCTGAGTGGGTAGCAGCAGTGGTCACTTGGCTTTTTCCAGAGAAAACGGGTTACATTTGGATGTAAGACGTATGAGCCCAGGGTCACTAGAAGCTGCTGTACCCTCCAGCCCGAGCAGCCCTCAGAGTAGGGGCTGCCTGGAAGAGCCGTTTGAGGCCCCGTTTCTCAGTTCTCTGTTCCTGAGCAGAGGCACCGTCAGAGCGAGGTCAAACAGATCTGGAGCTGTCTTTCTGTCATCCCAACCCGTTGTCATCACGGTGATGTAAGCCTTACGCTAGGCTAGCCTGCCTGCGTTGTGGTTAGGGGAGTTTTGGAGTGAGCATGCTCAGACCCCCCACTACTTCCTGAAACCTCAGCTGGGCCTGCAGAGTGGTGCTCAGCGCTGTCAGGACCGGCCTGCTCTGTGCTGCCTTGGGGCTGGCTTGGGTAAGTCAGTGGATCCTAGATCTGGGGAGTGGGCCTGGGAGGCCGGGCCCTCCACAGTGGTTTCTGAGAGAAATGTGATTTGATGGTATAATAGAGGGGCTTGGCCCAAAGTGTTTAACCAAGGCCTGTCCCCAAGAGGGGACTCAGGAGCACCATGCCCACCTATGTAAGGGCACAGGGACGATAGCGTATATCAGACTGCCCTTCCCCCAACCTATGTTTCCGGAAGATCTTTACGCCAACTGTAGATACAGATGAGAGTGGAAGGACTGGACTTCCTCTGACAGGGAACTGAGAGCCACGGAGGCCTTGGGAACATCCTAGGCAGTGTGGTTGGTGGGGCTAGGGGTTCCTCTTCCTAGGAGTTACCTAGGGTTAGAGGCCGGCTCTGAGGAAGGAGGAACAGTAGGGCTCCACTGGGATAGACTGTGTGGTCATGGGGCTAGATCCTGGGGATGGCTACTGTCGACTCCTGAGGCCAGGCATTTGGAGATCTTGTAACGTCTACTAGACTTGTGAGGACAGACACATGGAGCGTTCAGGTTAGCCGCCGAGGACTGCGAGCAGGTGTTGTGGTCTTCCTGATGAGGGCGTGTGGCACAATGTCTTAGGGGGTTAACCACGCAGAGGGGTGAGAACAGAGATACCCCGAGGGAAGGTGGGAAGGAAGAGTAACTGGCACAAGTACTCAGCTTAGGTAATCAGTCAAACTGAAAGGTGCACTATTGAGAAGCATGGTGTGGGGGATGGGCCCCCAGATCCACATAACGTAGAGTCCACACAAGTAGTTTAACAGTTCCTGCCAAATGGCGTTCTGAATTTGAGTCAGTGTTCTGAGTTTGAGGACGGAAATGAGGATGAAGGTTTTGTTTTTTTGTTTTTTGTTTTTGCGCCTCTCTCTCTCTCTCTCTCTCTCTCTCTCTCTCCTCTTCCCTCCCTCCCCTCCTCTCTCTTCCTCCTCTCTCTCCCCCCTTCCCTCCCTCCCCTTCTCTCTCTCTCTCTCCCCTTCCCTCTCTCCCCTCCTCTCTCTCTCTCCTCTCTCTTCTTTCTTCTCTCCCCCCATCTCTGTATGTGTGTGTATGTGTGCATGTGTGTGTTTCCATGTGTATGGGCACATATGTGTACATACATGCATGTGAATGCGGAGGCCGAAGACTGATGTTCAAAACCATCCGCAGTTGTTCTTCCACTTTCTTCTTTGAGGCGGGGCCTTCATTCAAGCCCAGAGTCTACTCTTGCTAGCTGGCTTGCTTGGGGGATCTCATCTCTACCCTCTGAGGGTGGAATTGTAGGTGGACTGCCACAGGAACTAGGTATTTATGTGGGTTCTGGGGATCATACTTATGTGACAAGCACTTTTTGTTGTGATCATAAAAAGAGAAAGAGGTGTGTGAATATGTTCTGCGGCGGTGTGGGGGAAGGGGGTGCCCCAGCGGGCCCATGCCGAGGCACCCCTTCTCCCTGAGGGACCGGACACACACGGACATAGTATAGAATAGAGTTTATTCAGGGCATGGGATGGGAGTTAAGGGGGGTAGTGGAGGCAGAGAAAGGCAGAGAGAGGGAGAGAGAGGAGAAACAGAGGCCGGCCATGACCATACCACGTGGAGAGAGGGCAGAGGGGAGGAGAGCCCAAGAGAGGCAAGAGAGAAGCTGAGAGTGAGAGAGGTAAGAGAGGGATAAAAGAGGGATAAGTGAGAGAGGAGCGGCTAAGCACCCTCTTTTATAGTAGGCCAGGCCTACCTGACTATTGCCAGGTAACAGTGGGAAGGGGCATATCTGGCTGTTGCCAGGTAATTGTGGGGTGGAGCTTAGACAGAACCCTAACACTTTTATCACTGAGCTGTCCCCCATTCCCCCACCCCCGGCCCCAGAGAAGCCTGTAGGAGGATGGAAAAGTGAAAGATCGAAGCAACCAAAGCAACCGGAAGTTCCTGTAGTAGAGAAGTAGGGGGCAGTGTGCTGGCGACTGCCTGGGCCAGGCCAGCCGCCCTGGCTCACAGTTCACGGAGCGGCAGAGACAAAGCATGTCTTTCCTTTGTACTTTCCTGTCCGTTAGGAAAGCTGCCCAGTCAGAAGACTGACAGGACCGTCACTGGTGGTGGCAGAGCACAGGGCTCCAGAGCCATAGGCAGAGCAGGTGGCATGTTGCCTGTGCACGCCCTGGCCACTCCAAGTACCTGTCTTCCTCCAAGATGGGTCTACTGAGGGGAGGGTTTGCATGGTGTGGGGGCGGCTCTAGGGAAGGCTGGAGGCGGGATTTTGGAAGTGGAAAAGATGGTGGGAGCCAGGTGGCCATCAGGAAGGTTTGGATCTGAGGGCTGGTGGACGGGAATTAGGGCAGGTAGAAGAGAACATCCGGGATCATAGGCCGTTTCATCACGCAGCCTGGTGGCTACAAGTGACATCATCATTCTAGCTGTGCCGCCCTTCACTCAGCTGACATTTAATGACGTTCAGCCTGCTACAGGTCCGTCTGAGTAACCGAGTCCGCCAGCCCAGGCAGACATCACAAGTATGGTAAACCCTGTGGGTGGGTGTGACCCTTGTGGGTATGGTGGGCCTCAGGAGCACAGTAGGACATTCTCTGCCACGTCCTCAGAAGGTTTGGGAGCACACTGTTGCCGAGTCCTGATGAAAGCTGGCCGTGATCTCCTACTCTCAGGGGTCAGCCATTTCCAACTCTCTCACAGATGACACGCAGCCCTGAAGATGGTCCACGACGTCAAGAAGAAAAGTCACTACCCAGAGCCAGACACAACAAACAGAGAGGCCAGTGTCTGCTTCTTGGAGAAGACAGATGCAGGGATCCTTCCCTTCTCCCCTGTCTTTCTGCGTCTGCACTCAGTTCAGGGATTCATAAGACGGCCTAGCCCAGCTACACTTCTGAGAGAAGCCTGTATCTTGGAGTGTGGGGCTGTTGACCCTTGTCCCTTCCCGTGGAAGAGATAGCCTAGTTGTTGCAAGACATCCGAAACAACTGATTTGGCCGACTTAGGGACCCTTGGAGCTTAGACAGGAAAGGGCGGGGGCCCTGAGTGTTCTGGGGGAGACCCTTTAGCACAGAGAAGATGGACAGCTGGAAGGGAAGTGGCAGGTTGGGAAAGGGACAAGTCTGAGGCCCGAGGTGTCCTGAACACAAACGATAATGACAAGAGTACAAGGCCAGTAGCTGCATCAGCTACCCAAGGGCAGCCATGGTGTGTGGAGCCCTATCATGGCGCAGGGACTCAAGAGCCTCGTCCCTTCTCTGGTGGCCTGAGCCTCGAGGTTGATCTCCTTTGATCTGAGGGTTAGGGGACGTGACCTAGATGTGGATACCACAGCCCTGCTCTGTTCTGGCTGGGCTGAGCCGTCAGTCCCAACAGCTCACGGTCTCCCCGGCCAAGCTCTGTCCACAGGTGACAGGGACTTGCAGCTATGGCAGTTTGCCACAGCACATCCTCACCGCAGGAGGGAAGTGGGTGCGAGTCACGTTTTCTGTTGAGCACTTGCCTCCTCTGGCTTCTGCGTACTGAGCACCGCCCCCCTTCCCCACACTCGAGGTTGCTAGGTGCTTAGGATGAACATGGCGCAGCCCCTGTAAGGGGACGGACCTGCCCTAGGCTGGCTCTGTGCCTGGCTTTACTGGAACTCTAACTCTAGTTGCAGGGACGGCAGGTGCAGGCCTCTCACGGCTCTGGCTCTGGGGCTCCAGGCAGTCGAGTGCTCATTCGCTAGGATGGGTGTGTGTGTGTGTGTGTGTGTGTGTGTGTCGTGATTATAGTGGTATTTTGAGTTT